>CATIWK010046718.1:0-14529 GCA_949634005.1 Mallotus japonicus | reverse complement strand
TATCCACGTTTCTCTTTATTGTTATAATTGATATGTATTATAGTTGTAGTAGTCTTTTACAACTCTTTCAGCTCATGTAAACTTCATTAAATAGCTTGTACTCATACTCATTCAATACAAGAAATACAGTTACAATCACAGGTGATGACTTGTTTCAAAAACACATCATTACAATTTAGTTTTAATATGTATATGATTTCTCAAATTTACTATATTTTGTCAATTCACCCTCTTAATTTAATTACATGACCAATAGTAACAATTCAATTTGCTAAATATATGAGCTATAAATATTTTTTAGTTAATTTAAATATCTAAATAGTTTAATTTCAATTTATAAAACACCATCTAAACATCTCAAATAGTATTGAAAAATATTGCTTAGCAACTTGAATGTTTAAATGGTCAATTTATAAATTATATGCAACACTACAAGAAATCCTCGATTTAGCGACGGAATTTAGCGACGGAAATTGAATTCCGTCGCAATTTTCAACTAATTTTATTTTCCCTGAAATTAGACCATTGAAAATAGCAACGGATTTCAAAATCCGTCGCTATTTAGCGACAAAATTATTATTCCGTCGCTAATTTAGCGACGGAAATTGAATTCCGTCGCAATTTTCGACTAATTTCATTTTTTCTAAAATTACACCATTGAAAATAGCGACGGATTTTGGAATCCGTCGCTAATTTAGCGACGGATTTTGTAATCCGTTGCTATTTTAAAAATATTTATTTTTTGCAATATTCATATATTAAATATAGCGACGGATTTAAAATTCCGTCGCTAATTTAGCGATGGATTTCAAATTCCGTCGCTAAGTGCTAAGTTTCAAAATTTGTATTCATTTAATTTAATTTAATCATGATGTATAGCTATTACAAATATTAATTAATATTTATTTTATTCCTAAAAAGTATTATTTTTAAATTATTATTTAATAAAAAAATATTATTTTCAAAAAGATGAAGTTTTTGACAATTTAATTTAACAATAATGCTTAATTTTGATATTAATTAGCACTAATATTAAGTTAATATTATTTAAAATATTGATTACAATAAAAATTAATATTTTATAAAGTTATATAATTTTATGATATAAATTAATGTCAATATTGAGCATTAGGATCAAATATATATAATTTTAAATATGAAACAATATAATATTACAATTTAATTTAAATTATCTTATCACAAAAATTAATGTCAAAAATAAATAGTGTATCTATAACTATAAAACTACGTAGTTTTGATACAACCTAACTCAATCAAAACCTTCCCTTCCCTTAACCTATCTCTTCATTTTCATTTCTATTAAACCTAATTCATTCACTTCACATTTGAGCCCTAGCCGCCGGCACCTCCCATTCCCCATCCTCTGTCGCCCACTCACCCTCATCTGACTGTCCAGCCGTCCTTCGTCGCCGCCGTCAGAACCATCATCATCATCTTCATCTACACCCCTCATCCCGTCCAACCGTCCTTTCTCTCAAGTGTACTGTCAAATGCCATCATATCTACACAGCCACCAGTAACATTTTTTTTTTCTATCTTATAATTGGCATGCAACAGTTACCCATAGTGAATCTGTCCTTTTCTTAGAGTTATTGCTATTTTAGCGACGGATTTTGAATTTCCGTCACTATATTATAGCGACGAGCATTTTGGCAACGGATGAAAATCCGTCGCCAATTTCGTCGCTAAGGGTTTTAGCGACGGATTTTACTGTTTTAGCGACGGAAAAATCCGTCGCTAAACAGTCTGTTTCTTGTAGTGCAATGCACAATTTGTAAATTGTTGATAAGTCTTCTAAAATAAATATCTTGTAAAATCATATGCAACCACCAAATATATTTTCAAATTTTTTTTCTTTTTTATTTCTTAGATTGTACTTTTAATTTACAGCGTCATATCCTAAAACCAAACTATAATATATCATTAAATTAAATTTTGTTAGGGTTAATTGCCTACTCTTTGGGCTTAATTTGCCTAATAAGTTTGTAAATCACTCAAATTTTATAAACCTCTGACATGCCCGCAATTATGCTTTTGCCAAAAGAGCCGAAGACCAAACTCATCAAAGTTTGCTATTGTGCCAAACATGTGTCGTGGAGCTGTATAATATTGCAGCTGGATTTCATATGTAATCTCACTCATGAATTCTTTCTTAACAAGTTGATGATTTGATATTTTTTAATTACTTTTAATTGGAATTTAAGTTTAAAATTTTACATATAGCTTGAGTTGAATTAGAACTTTTACCCTTACAAAGATGACTTTAAAATATCTATTGTAATAAAATAATATTCATTAATGGTAATTATGCTAAAATAATAAATTATTTATAAACTTTTGATGCATTTAGTTAGAATCAGTTTATTATTTTTTTTCTAAAAAAAAATTACTAGTATTTTGCATATTTATAGATTTGTTGGTACAATAACCATATTCAGAAATTAACACTATTAATTAGAGAGTTGTCATATTTCAATAAAAATAATTTATTATAAAAAATTAATTTTAATCCGTTCAACATCCCATAAATTTAAAAAATGAAAATTTAGTTTACTGATACTATAATTATTTTTTTATTTAATATTTTAATATTTAATAGTTATAAAAATTTCGAGTATTTTGAAACTTAAAACTGATGGATTCATAAAACCGTAGCTTCTCCTAGGACCTATGGTTATTTTGAAGACCTTTTCGGGGTTTCCACACCTACAATTTTTCATGTGATTATTAGAATGCTAAAAAAGGATGGACATCTCTGCCTTCATTATTGAGGGAGAGTCCAGTTTTGTCTTTTGTGACATGGCTGTTTCTGTTTCTGTTTCTGTTTCTGTTTATGAGAGTTGCAGCAAGAACTAGCCACCATCATGCCATGTCCAAGCTTTAAAATTGTGTTCGAGCAAAAGCTTAAAAGGCCACCCAAAATTTTCAAAATTTGCTAATTCTTATTTTCTTCAACCACCATTAAATAAAGTAGGATATACTGTGTGAAAATTAACTAATAATTACTATTTTTAAAAATGTATATAAAGTTTAAATCTTATTATTACATTTATAAAATTAATTTTTTATTCTGAAAATATTTTTTTAAACTTTGAACCATTTTAAGGGTATGGAAATGTAGTTGAAAAAGTAGCACGTTGTTCTTATCAAAGTTAACCATTCATATCATCACTAGATTGTTAGCTATAGCAAGAAAAATAGCCCTCTCTGTTGTACTCTGATTCGAGGGTTCTCTTCATAGCAGTGAAAGCTCAAAAAATTTTAACCATATGGCCATATTATCTTGGAATGTTCAAGGTTTAGGAAACAGCCTTACAATCAAAATTCTGAAAAACCTCATCACAAAAGAGAAGCCCACCATTGTTTTTCTCATGGGAACCAAACAACCCTCATCTAGATTGGAGAAACTAAGATCACAGTTGGGTTTCAAGAACGGTGTGTATAAAGATCCGGAAGGTTTAGTAGGCGGTTTGGTGATCTGGTGGCTAAAAGAATGGGAGATACAGATTCTTCATGTCTCGAAAAACTTCATAGATGTTTGGGTAAAAGAGGAAGATCGAGAGTGGCATCTAACATGAGTTTATGGTAATCCAAAGAGAGAGCAACGATTAGAGGTATGGAATGAACTAATGAGATTAGATCTAAAGGGAGCCGTCCCTTGGTTGCTCATTGGGGATTTCAATGCATGTCTCAACACATATGAGAAGATCGGAGGCAGGTATCTCTCCATTGCTCAACTACTAGAGTTTAACGAGCTAATTTCTGATATAGAAATGGTGGATATGGGGTACAAAGGAGGTCCCTTTACCTGGCATAACAAGCAACTGGGGGGAAAAAATGTCCAAGCAAATCGAGCTATAGCGAATGCTGAATGGATCTTTAACTTCGAATATGCTACTGTCATCCACGGAAACTACCTAGGTTCATATCACAGACCTATCATTCTTATCTTAAATCCAGCAAAAAAAGAAGGAATAGGAGATTTATGTATGAAGCGAAGTGGGAACAAGAACCAGAACTCAAAGACATAGTAACTCAATGTTGGAATGAAAATGATGAAGAGAATTAGAATATGGAAGGATTGGGCATGAAACTCAGTAAGCTAAGCAAGGCCATTTCCATATGGTACAAAACGAGACCCATAAATCAAGTTCAAAATACCAATGTTCTCCAACAAAGTGTAGACAACGCCATGACAGGGGGTTTCAATGAACAAAAACAGCAATAAATGTTGAATGCCCAAACAACTCTTATTGCGCTATGGAAAGCAGAAGAAACTCACTGGAAACAAAGATAAAGAATTCAATGGTTGAAGGAAGGAGACAGGAACACGTGATTTTTCCATCTAACAGTGGTGCAACACAGGAACAGGAACTTTATCAAAAGAATCAAATCTAACCAAGGCCATTGGATTACGAGAGACAAAGACATTAGAGAGTATGCAGTCAATTTCTTTGAATAACTCTATTGTTGGGTATATATATATATATATATCTTATAGAGCTTGTGGATATATATAATCCAAAAAATCTTATTATACATTGCTATAAATAAATCAAGAGGTAGTAAAAAAAATACATCATTACTAATGTATCACAGAGCTTGTGGATTAGTCGGAGGAGGATTGTCATCCTTCAGATTGTCTGCTATACTAGATGATGATGATCAATCGAGAGGAAGGTTGGCTTGCATACACCTCATCATCATCCTCCGCTCTCGCTACATATAGTGCATAGCCTCATGCTTATGCTCAATCTACTCGAGATGTTTGGAGACTCGCTAACACCAACCTTCAACTCTCTTCACTCTCTCTCATGTTGCTCCTCATGCTCTTGCTCACACTAAAGCATATGAGTCTGCTCCTCCTCTAGTTGCTACTGAACTAGATGAAGTACACGATCATTATATAGCAGGGCAGCGCAAGCTGTCGATATGCCGATGTTGCCCAATAAGTTGGGGTAAAGGGTCGAAGCGTGTGAACCAATCTCGTAGATGCTCCACTTCTTTTTGCCACCTATAGCCTCAAAATAGAAACTCATCATGTACACTGTAGGTTGCAATGACCCATCATTAGTAGGCTGTGATGCAGCCTCGACCATCTTTGCTCTAACTCCATAGTCTAAAAAAAATATTTTCATGTCAGTTATGATTGTGAGGGAATGGAATTAATATAAAAAAGTATAAACATTATTAAATGTCTACCAAAGCTTTGACATGGTCGACTATACTGTGAGAGCCACCGTGTGCTTGTGGCACCAATTCCTGAACCTCGGATCTTACTCATATGGTTGGCTTTGGCCTTAAAAGACTTCTCTTTTCACTTCGGCGCCTGCAAGTGGGCCTGGCACATATTCCATATATCCTCTCTAATATCATTTGACTTGACCACCTTCTTTCTCCATATAGTGTCTTGTTGTACTGAGTTCCACAAACGTTCCACTATAGACAGTAAATGCGTCCCTCCTCAGACTCAAGCCAACAGTACGCCTTTTGTATAAAGTAAATTATTAACTGCATCAAGATATAATAAGTATAATTACATAAATATATCCATTTATTTATTTTTTTTTACTAAACCATATTTCATTAAAAGAGAAGAGCAATAAATAAAGAGCTAACAACTAGCAGTCAAAGCTAGTCACCCATTTTACTTCTACTAACAAGAAACTAATAGGTATAAGTAAACAATTATGACTAACTTAAAGTAGCCAAACCAAAAGCAAAAAGGAACAACCTAGCTATGTTGGATTAGTTGGCATTAATGGTGGGATAGTCTTCCTTCGGATTGGGCAAAATTGAGCCATCTCCTTCATGCGAAATTTCATAATTTTTCTGATAGTAGATTTAGCTCCTATCCCAGTGCTATTGGACTTTCCATGGTGACCAGAATTGCAGCCTGAGAGAGATTCCACAAATTAACATTGCAATTTCAAAGTTTTCAACGAGAGAGACAATGGCAGAATTGCGGCCTGAGAGAGATTCCATATTTAATTATAGAGATAGAAGTTTTTACCTTGAACTCATCCCAATAAAAGTTTTGAATGAGATGGGCACATCACTCCATGTGTACCCATCCTCATGCTACCTGTAATGTATCTTATATGTAAAGTACATACTCACAGAATGAATATTCAGACTGAATCTGAATCTGTTAAAAAAACCAGAGGACAAAAATTCAATATTCTTACAAATAAAAAATACCCTCAAATAATTCGCCTTATACCACCAACTACTTCAATATGTATTTACAATCATATAGTACTTTTATAGTGTTGCGCATAATTAAAATTTCAACCAAATCAAAGTTTAAATATAAATAGAATTAAAATTTTAAGTTTCTAATACATTGAGGCTATGTGTGTTTTGAATAATGGTAACTTAAAATGTATGATCAATTAACTCAAAAAATACATACAGCATCAGTAAATTTTGGTAAGAAATAATTACACGATATCACTCAAAATTGTCATGATTTTAGTGTAGATATTTCATATTAAAATTTATTATCGATTTATGTTCTTTTGAACTGATTGATCGAGTCAAAAATTGCATTCAAAGTCACCATTTTCCAAATTACAAAAACAGCCTCGATGTAGGTTACTTAACCTCAGTAAAATTTAATAAAATTATTAAACTAAACTAACAACATTTAACGCTATTTATCTAAATCCACAAGATTCACAATATTAAATTAAGTCAACTAACTAAAATCTCTAAATTTTTTCTCAAATTATTTATCTAAATCCATAAAATTCACAGTATTAACTAAATTAAGTCAACTAACTAAATTCTCTAAATATTTTTTCAAGTTATTTTTCTAAATTCACAAAATTCACAATATTAACTAAATTAATTCAACTAACTAAATTGTCTAAATATTTTCTCAAATTATTTATCTAAATTCACAAAATTTACAATATTAACTACATTAATTAAACTAACTAAATTTTCTAAAAAAATATTTTCTTAGATTATTTATCTAAATTATTAATATTGTAATTTATTCAATTCAATTTTAACAAAACTATAAAAATAATATAATTTTTTAATAATTAATTTAATATTACTATATATTACTATATATAACACAGTACTGATTTAATATATTATTTAAGTAAATATAGTTTCATATATTAATTGATTTAAGTGATAAAATATCAATTAAAAAAAGGTAAAAATAATAAATGCACAAGAGCAATTAGCTTGCAGTGCAAGTTTTCTTTAACTGATCGCACAGAATAAAGCCTCCCCACCTCATCATGTTGGTCTCGTAAGCCTGACGACACGTACACGAAATGTGAACCAAAAAAAAAATAAATAAAAAGAAAAAGAGAGAGAAATGAAATGAAAGAAAAGGAAATGTTTCCGCGTAGACAGATAAAGACTTAAGAAAAAACAAAACTATACAACAACAGGAAGAAAAATTCATTTGTGTTTATTTGATTTTTAAATTCAACAGTCAAACATTCCAGATTATATAATAAGAGTTTTTTTTAACAGCCTTTCTTTTTTAACATCCATCATGTGGCGACATCCATCAATACTATCTTAAGAAGTACGAACATGAATACGAGATATGGATACGATATGGCATAGATATAATGATATAGTGATTTTTAAAATTTAAAGATATGATACAGGTATAACACATTATATATATATATATAATGTGCATTATATAAAGATGATTTGTTAAAAATATATAGTGTGATAAAACAGAAACTCCATAAAATTTACACACTTACTATAATTATTTAATTAATTATCTATCATTGACATATATAAGGCAAACATAAAAAGTAGCCAATATACATGACTTATTCAAAAAAATGGAACTAAAAAGTGTCCCGCCGTGTCCTAAAAGTGTCATACCGTGTTCTATACATGTCCCAGCCGTGTCCTCTTGTGTCCTAAAAATAAAGAAAATAATAAAATAAAATAAGAGGACATGTATCCAGCCATGTCGGACGCGTGTCGGGGGTGTGTCAGTGTCCGACATGGATACTCTATCCTATTTGAAGTGTCTGTGCTTCATAGATATTATCATTTTCTTTTTATTGGAATCTCTTTTCTTTTTTGTTAATAAAGAGTTCATATGACCTAAACTTTGATAGACTATACACTCTACACCTCAGAATATCCTTAAAAAGGAGTTACCACTTAACTACTCTTTTGCTAGCTATTGCAATCTCTTTTTAGTTATTCAATTAGACGCTGATAATCAAATGTCTATGGGCATAATGACATTGCACATAATCAAATGACTATAGGGCAAACAAAAAGATAAATTTTTTAAAATTACAATTTTATCCCTATTTTATAGGATAAATATACAGTGGGTTTATTGCACCAATGATACCTTAATTTTGCCACATATTTCATTTTGGTACCAGATTTTTAATTTTTTTCTTTTCAGTTACTGAAGTTTTATTTTTGTTTCAAGTTAAAGTATCTCGAACATATTCGATCAAATTTAGCATACGTGGTAGCATAAATAAGTATATTTTTAGTATATTCACCATGTAAACATCCTAATAAGTAATATAATCATTTTGTGGGTCCTAAAAAATAAAATTACTAAAGAGAATAAAATTAAAAATGAGAAAACAAAATTATTTTCTAGAGCCCACAAGATGATTAGGTTGTTTAATAGGATGTTTACGTGGCAAATATACTAAAAATATACTTTTATCATAAATCATGCAATTTTTTTTTTGGCATGTCTTACTTACAAAATGGGAAAGATAAGGACAACAAAAAAGTTATAATTAAAAAAGAATAAATTGAAATTTGACAATAATCCCTTCTATAAATAAACAAGCACGAAGTCATGAACATACAACTTTCTCCAAAGTGAGTGTACTATAGCTTAAGCTAGGTGAAGTTATAATATTAAAATTCCCAGAATGGAGAAAATCCCCATCAAAATTCCAGACACAACAATTGTTTTCAGCAAGCCACTTGGGAAAACTGATAAAGAGCATCAACTAACTGTACCAACTGGTGTCCTGGAGATGTTTCCTATTGAGCAAGGATATGAGAGGGCGTTTACTGCATTTGACAAGCATCACCAAGAATGGCCATTTATTCTAGGCATACGTCAAACAGGTGAGTACCATAAACCATTTCTTCGACCGCGCAAGTGGCATGAATTCGTAGAGGCTTGTGGCCTCACTGAGAATGATGGGCACGAGTATGGAGTCATTTTTTATATTAAAGATGAGGAGCCTAATAAGATGCAAGTTAGAGGACTCAAAAAGAAACCCCATGCAAAACTTTGGGGTAAGCCAATTTGGGAAGAGGTGTGAACATATATATTTTTTTTGGCCCAAGATATCGATAGTGCCGAGGATTAACTGATCATGCTTGGAAAACCCAAGTCCTTTTTCTTCTTTTTCAATCATCAATGCTCAAGTTATACCACTATTTTTTCGTTTTGAATTTCAGTTTTGGGAAAAAAGCCATCATGCAAAGCGATCAAGAGTATATATATGTGTGTGCATGCCCAAGCACTCCTTAATCGCCCTGCATATGGCTAGGTTTATGGTTTTGGATAAACGTCTTGGCTGCAGTTGATTTATATGGCTACGATATGTTGGTCTAACCATGTGCATACCTACTATATTAATTTGAAAAATTGCTGTTCATATCATGGTTTAATTTACGATACATCCATAAATATTATATTTTTATCAGTTAAATATAAAATATTATAAGGGTGTTTTTTCAATTGTAATTAACACTTGACTTAGTGTTGACATATATATATATATATACACGGCAATGATAAATATAGCGGCCCACAATGCAGTGGGTAGCTTAAGGATAGAAATTTTTTTTAAAAAAAATTATTTTGCCCTATGAGGAGGAGACTATCAATTGAGAATTTTGACTTTTTTTTTTGTTAATTTACAATCTATTTTATTTAGCAGGCCGTAGAAAAATTATTTTCGATATATATATACACACTTGTGGAATCATTAAAGAGATAAATAATCCTATCATATTAATTATGTTTATTTTGGAATTAAACTCAAGTAGAAAGCTTGATGTATATGGGCAGCCTGATTGCTCGACACCGAAAACTGAAGTTTCTTTTTCTTGCAAAGAAAACTGGTGAATGTAGCAGTACTTATGGGTAACAGTACACCGAAAGAAACATTACTAGTAGTTAATTTGCTTCCTGTTAATTACTAATTCTAAGTGAATGTCATTTCCAAGGTATAAATTAACATGTTCCATGTTCTTGTTTCTCTTATATTATTAACTAAAATATTGAATCTTTTGGACATGAATTTGACAAGTAGCATATAAAAGTGTGCTAATTATATACAATTTAGTCGACGAATTTATCTCAGTCCAATCCATCACAATATATGATGAGTTGATGACGTTTGCAACAACCTTGGGGGTACCATATTATTTTGAGATAAATACATAAATAATGTTTGAATTTTTTAATCTTTTATTATTTTGATATTTGGATTAATTTTTTTTTTTACAATTAAATGTTTGAACTAATAAAAAAAAATTTAAATTAATATTTCTAGCAAATTTTAAAGGTTTAAAAGAGGGTTAAATATTTTGATAGTCATTTAACTTTACATTAATTTCACTTTGGATCCTAAACTTTAATTTTTTTTATAAATAAACATTAATTTAAGTATTATCGACATGTCATTTAGTGGCTTTTTATTAATATGACAACTAGATTTGAAATATCCAAAGAATATTTACCACATCAGCATACAAATTAAATGCCAATTTAGATTGGTAATTGAAATGAAACCAATTAAAATTTAGTACCTAAAATAAAATAAAATAAGTACAAAATTTATTGACCACCAATATAATTAACCTATTAATTAACCTTATCAAGAAATTTATTTGACTTGTAATAAAAAATCATATCTAATCTAATTAAAAAATTAAAAATATTTTATTTACATATATAAACTTAAATAATACATATTTAAAAGCAAAATAAAACTGATATTTTTAAAAATAATTTTTATTGATTATTTAATTCATTTTTAAATTTTATGATTTAAAAATATAAAGTTTATAATATTTTTTAAATATAATGTTGTCTTCAAAATATTATTAATTTTATATTTATTCTTTATAGTTATTGGTTAAAAAGTAGTAATAAATTAAGATTATTAGAGCATGAGTAATTTAAAATGAGACATATTAGTTTCACACAAGTAAATAATAAAATAAATAATTATTCGGTCAAATGATAGAAAAAATTGTGATTTATTTGATTTATAATATTGTAACTTTATCAATATTAAAGTATTTATTATTAATAATTTATTAATTACAAATTGGAAAATAATAATTCTTATTCACTATTTTTATATTATAAGTAGAAAGTAAAAATTTAAAATATATTTTTATTTATAATAATTGATTTGAGTTTTAAACTATCAATATAATTTTTTAATATTCACTTATTTTAAATATAAATTTAAATTTAAAATATTTTATTTATATGTATAGTTTAGAATAATATCAATTTAAAATTAAAATAAAGTTTACATTTGCCTAATCAATTTTTGTTGATTATTTAATTATGAATTTTAAGTTTCTAGAAATATTTTAGTTTAAATAGCAAAATATTCAACCTATATAAAGTGCTTATATGCCTTACTTTAAACAAAAAAATTAACTTAAATACCCTTATTTTATATTGGATTTTATTTATTTTTTATTCTAATTATTTCCTTTAAAAATTATTTGAAATAAAAAATTTATTTTTATTTATCAAACTAAACTAGAAAATTAAATATTGTTATATTTTAATTCTTATTTTAATAATTATAGTGGTTGAATTTAATTTTTATTTCATGATTTTAGTTAAATTAATTTTTTATTTATTAAAAAATTATTTTATTTTTATTTTTAATTATAATAACTAAAATTTTATTTTTATTAAATTGCATTTTATTTTCACTCTCTCATATAAATCTGAAAAAATAATATAAGACTTTATTTTTTATTTTTAAATAATAATGGTTCAATTTTTATTTTATTTAGTAATATTTTGTATATTTTACTTTCAAATTTAATATATATGAGTGAGAAAAAAGTTTTAAATTGAAAAGAACAAAAAAAAAAAATAAAGGCTATATAAAAGAAGAACATTTAAGTCAATTTGTTGTTTAAAATAAGATATATCAACATTTTAACCTACAAAACCTACTAAAAACATTAATCTAGATATTTTTTACCTGTTTAGACACTTGATTGTAAAAAAAAAATTTCAAACACCAAAATAACAAAAATTTAAAAGTTTAGATACCGCTTATATATCTGTCCCTATTATTTTATAATAAGTACTTTTAAAATGTATAAAAATGATATTAATTTTAAATAATTAAGCGTGAAATTTTATTATATACATATGTTTTAAATAAAATCAACAAAACATATTAATTTTAAATTTTGAAATATATTATAAACATAGATTTTTTTGTATGGACTAAAATAATATTTAACTAAAAGATAACATAATTGGAAAAAGTTTCCTGACTTTTTTTTATATAGTTTTTAATTTTATTTTTATTAATTTGAAGTTAATTTTCAGCATTTTACGTGTTTATAATTATGTGAAATTAAATATTTAACTATTTTAACATTCTTTGAGTTAAATGAAATTAAAAAGTACAAATGTAGAAGTAAAATAGATTCAAACTAAAAATTTTAAAACTTAAAAAATAATAATAAAAATTAAAAAACGTCAAAAATTAATCATGCAAAAAGATAAAATTCTACAATCAACTAAAAAGACCAAAGTATTTTAAATGTCTATAAGTAAGAGCCAGCCCAGCAAATTACTGACCAAGTACCTTGGAACAAAACAAGTTAATCCAGGTGACCCAAATACTAGACTCAAATAAATTACTTAAACCTCAACAAAAATAAAATGCCTATTATAAAAATGGCTCTTACTATGGTACAAACGTTTGTATCTATGTAAATATAAGTAGAGCCGTTGGATTTATTTTTATTTAATTATAACTATAGATCATTTTTATGTATTAATACATATAAAATACATAAATGGTTATAATTAAATTATTAGTAATTAATCTAACATTCTAATTACATTTATATTGATACACATGTTTGTATTGTAGAATGACTCTATAAAAATTATAATGTATTTAATATAAATTATAATTTATTCTAATAATATATTTAAATATATATTTTTATATATATTATATAAAATATAGTTCATATGGTGAATTTTCAATTCAATCCATATGTACAATGAGATAGATTTTATCTAATTTTCGCTTGATTCATTTTATAAATGAGTATAAATATATAAATTTAAACAATTTTTTTTTTCAATTAAATTTTGAATAATTTATAGGCTTAACCTATATTTGACATGTACTTTTATTTTTTTCTTGATTTACCCTATAGTTTAATTAAAGTGTAGGAGTTAAATTAAGAAAAAAATAAAAGTGCAGGGTCAAATATAGTTAACTCTAATTTATTAGCAGTTCGGTGATTTACAAACTATCATATTCAGTACTCATTAATGGGAACAATTATTAGACAGGCTAATTAAGGCTGGTTTAAGGGGGGTTTTTTTTTTTTTTTTTTGGTCAAATCAAATCAGTTAAATTAGTTGTTAAAAAAAATCAGTCAAAATAAATTTCAAAATAATTGTTTCAAAATAATCAGTTAAAAAAAATTGTTTCAAAATAATCAGTTAAATTAGTTTTTTCTTCTTTCCCACTCAATATATATAGCTAGAAACTACTCTCTATTCACACTTTGCGCAAATTATATAATATATATTTCAAAATAATTAATTAAATGATTTTAATAAATTATAGATTATAAATTAATCAAATAGTTGTCATTCTATAATAAGTGAAAATCGAATGAAACCTGCAGAGCATTACAATTCATTCTAAAGAATAAAGGTGTAATGAAATATATATATATATATATATTTTAGGTTGTACGCTTATCTTTGGTATAGCTACAACTGGATTGTTTAGTTTGACAAGCATCATGTACAGGCCAATTATTAATTTTTTTAGCCAAAAAAATAATAGTAAAATATTAATTATAAATCAATCGCTATAAATTTGAAAAATATAGAATCAATTTTATGGTAGAGAAAAAATTTATGTTAAAAACCATAAGTTTTGATAACTTAATAAAGTTATTATTTTAATTTCATGTGTGTATATATATATATATATATATACATATACACTACGTGTTTAACATGTGAACAAAAAATTTATTTGACTCGTGATATATAGTTGTTCGGCCTTAAAACTGGAAGAATCGGTCCAAGCACCTTTTGATTGTTTATTTGGGTTCGTGTGAGCCTGTAGACACCCAATTCTGGGATAAGGGAGTGTGGATGCGACAGAGGACTCCGATGATGAGAATTTATTATAAATAGATCCTCAGAATTTGATTTTTGGATCTCAAAGGCTAAATTGCTCTTTTTCAAGGATTTAATTGAGT
>CATIWK010046597.1:0-10588 GCA_949634005.1 Mallotus japonicus | reverse complement strand
GGTTTTAGGTTTTTTTTCTAATTGTTTGTGGTTATTTTTTTTATTTGTATTTACTTTTTTCTTAATATTTTCATTTGTACAATATTTTTTGGTTGTTTTTGTAGTTATTTTGGTGGTTTTTTTTTGTTAGTTCAGCTTTATGTTTTATGAGGTTGTTGTGGACACCCGGTTTGATCGGCCCGCAATGAAAGCCCAATGATGAGACATAATGTGCACTGAACATAAATATCAACATAAAATCCTTTTGAGAATGGACTAGAGGCCCAAGGTTCTTCTGAGGGTGGATTAGGAGTCAAGCCTAAAGCCTATAAGGCCCATTTGAAGAGCTGCCTCAGTCTAGAGCTAATGAGGCGACGCCTGACAAAGAGGCTTCGCCTCTATGGGGGAAGCTCGCTGAGGCGACGCCTCTGTTGTTTTGTTATTTAAAATAGAGCATTAATGCATTTTGAAACCTTAGAAGTAACATCTATGTATGATTCCACGTCCTTTAGAGCAAATAATGATGTTAATGACAAGAGCTGGAAGGGTGAAACTCTAAAGGGGGATTAAAAGGGAAGAAAGAGGAAATAGGTATAGGGATCTTTTTCTATTTTTTGGAAGCTGGACTGAATGGAGAAAAAACATAGCATTTTTTAAGGGAAAAAGGAAGAAAAAAGAGCAGCTGGAAAACTAAGGAAGAGGGAACGAAAGAGAGAATTTGGAAGTCCATTCTCAAAGGGATAAGGCGAGCTCTTGCATTCGAACGGTGTTTCAACTAGAATTCATCTCTAAGGTCTACAGTTAGGGAATCAAACTCGTCTAAATAGTAAAGTCCGCTGTTTATCATTAACTTTTATAGCTTTCAACTTTATTTCATTTATTTTAATGAATCTTGGAGTGTAAAGTGTATCCTTGCAATTATTTATTGAAATTTGTGTACAAATTGTCGTTTATTTTGAATCATATAATATGTACATTTGATTCTGGTAAGGAATACAACTTTATTTATTTTTGCTCTGTGATAGCCATTCAGGCGGCGCCTAATTGAAGAGGCGTCGCCTCTGTTGCCTAAGGAGATTTTATGTCGCCTTAATGGCAACAGGTGATGCCTCAACGATCAAGCATCACCTGTTCTTTCTTGTTTTTGACATTTTAATGTTATATTTTTAATTATGTTTATTTGAATTGCCTGATTTGATTAATTACGAACATTTCATGCTAAAATCCTACTTCTGAACTATTCTGATGATTTATTTAGTTTTTAAAAAAATTTAATTTAAGTTATGTGATCATTAATGTTTTAAGTTTTTTTATTATTTGTTAAATTTGCATTAGTTTTAATTTTAAATTTTATTATGTGCTTTTTGTGCATTTTGTCTTAGTTTTAATTTCTGTATATTATTATTCCAATATGTTTATTTTATTGTCTTAATATTTATCAAGTAATTAGGTCTTTATTTTGCTTAAATCTACTTTTTATTATTATTTCATATTAAGTAGGAACTGAGCATATAAGCAGAGGGCAGTCATCCGAGGCCAGTAAATTTCCTTGTTATCTGTAGTAGTGGCAGCGCCCAGGAATGATTCTACCAGGATCTCAGTCCTGAAAATGTGGCGAAGGGATGACTGGGGAGGAACGTTGAATAGATGAGTCATTTAGTTTTGAACAAAATATAGATTCGGAATTCTCAGCAGAGGGGCTACAATTTGACAAGTAGAATCATTTTGATAGCCCAAAATGGCTCCAAATTCCTCAGGTAGTGGGCATATCTCAAAGGTATTAAGTTGGAAGACATGCTTGTTGGGATCTTAGAAAATGCCTCTGGGAGGTGCTTTAGGATTGCGTCTAACTCGAGGGCTCTGACGCTAATGAAGGATCCGTTCACCGAGATACCAAACTCTACAATCAGGTCCTTGAAGTAGGACACTCCTCAGAGCCAATGGTCCTGAATGAACCATAGGCTGTGTCCACCTATCCTGAGGGTCCCATAAGTTTAGGCGTAGCTGTTGAAATATAAAATAGGTAAAATGGAATGCATTTGTGACTATATGTTATTAACAAAGATCTCTTATATTTTACAGGTACCTCACTCTAAGTCAAGAAGTTCAGCCTCTCGTGATGAATGTGCACAACAACCATAGACCTCTTCATAGTGCGGCTGGAACCCCATTTGGCTAATGCTGGGAAGTATACAGCTCTAACAGGAGCAATCTCACGAATCAACCGAAACTTCAATCCCTAAACCTGTTGGATCCAAGAAAGCAATGATAAAAGGCAGTCATGATAATAAAGGAATAAGTGAATGAAGAGAAAACTTACCAGAATGGCATGTTAAAAGCCGCAGAATCTCCTGGCTCCACGCACTACCTTATCCATGCTCCTGTATAAGTAAGCAAGGGTGCAGGCCCCATTCATAACTAGCTACCAGGTCTAAGTCCTGTAGCGGCATCAAGAATATCAAATCAATGAAACTGGCAGTATCAGCAAAGAGCGTGGTGTTAAAGAGGTAGACAAGAAAAGCCCGCACCATCGGGTCGATCTGTAGTATTGTGGTAGCAGCCTCAACTCGGGTACGAGTATAATAACTCCGGATGGACTCAATCTTCACAGTATAAGTCCCCTTCATGTCTGGCACCATCGAGAAGGCGCTCAATGTAGGCTACCCTATCAACGGTACCTTACTGCAAGCTCCTATCAAACAGGACTCTGTCCCCAGTGCAAGCGATCCCTGTGACGGCGGCAAATGATACCAGGTCCAGTATGAACTCACCGAAAGGAAAATGGAACGTGTGAGTAGTATTGAACCATCTCTCCATCAGAGCATGTAATGGCTGATAATCAGTCCGACCCTGTGTGTCTGGGAGCACAAGGATGAAATCAGAGAATCAAGTGTCATGAACATGGGTCCTCACCTCCTTTGTGAGCTCATCATACCAAACTCGGACACCACTGAAGTTCCCAATGCCCTTAAAAGTGTGTGCATCATGCTAAAAATCAGACAGGGAAGTTAAATAGATGTGTGATGTGTTTTAAATTTAAAAGAGGTGACACCTCAACAAAGAGGCGACGCCTCAATGCATTGAGGTGATGCCACTTTAGTGAACTTTTAACGTAACGCCTCAACAAGAAGAGGCAATGACCTCTCTATTGAGGTGACGCCTCATCGAAGATGAGAGTCATCGAAGATGCGATCGCCTCAACGATGAGGCCATGCCTCACCATGTTCGGACAGAATCCCAAAAGTTACAATTTTCTAAAAAATTCAATTTAATTAGTGTTTTGTCATTTTGTGAACACTAGTGGACATTTATCTACACTAACCCGATACTATTTTGCAGAGGAAATTGATTAAATTGAATACTAACTTCTGTAGAAGCCAAGGCGCAAATGCAGGAACCCAAATTGGCAGTCAATGGAATCGATTCCCCTAAAGTGAAGCCGAGAGCGCGAAGAGGCTATAAAGGTGGTGGCATGGGGTCCCACTTTGGATGATCTGGTGTACGAGCAGCGTCCATGGTGAAAAGTGCAAAAAAGTGTAAAGGATTCTTTTGAAAAGAGAAAATGAGGGGAAAGGAAAAAAAAAAGAGGTAAAGGAAAAAGAAAGGGCCTTTGCTTATAAAGGAAAGGAGAGTCAAAAGTGAAAGGTAAGGATGTATAAAAATTTTAACCTCTTGAGTTGTACCCCAAGGCTGACGGTAGATGTTCCAAAAAATAACCTCTTGAGTTATACCCCGAGGCTGACGGCACATAATTCAAAATTTTAATTTCTCGAGATTGATGATAATGAAGATCAAGTTATATCATTTTTAAATTTTATCACGCATGTTGATTTTTTTAAAATATTTGATTAAATGAATTCAGTTTTTCAAAAAATCAAAGGGGCAAACTGTGGACACCCGGTTTGATAGGCCCTCAATGAAAGCCCAATGATGAGACATAATGTGCATTGAACTCAAAGATCAACCCAAAATCCTTTTGAGAATAAACTAGAGGCCCAAAGTTCTTCTGGAGGGTGGATTAGGAGTCAAGCCCAAAGCCTGTAAGGCCAATTTGAAGAGCTGCCTCAGCCCAGAGCCAATAAGGCGACGCTTGACGGAAGAGTCGTCGCCTCTATGGAGGAAGCTCGTTGAGGTGATGCCTCTTCATAGAGGTGCTGCCTCAGTGTTGTTGTTCTATTTTTTAAAAGGGAACATTAATGTAGTCTGAAACCTTAGAAGTAACGTCTATGCATAATTCCATATCCTTTAGAGCAAATAATGACGTTAATGCTAGGAGTTGGAAAGGTAAAACTCTAAATGGGGATTAAAAGGGAAGAAAGAGAAAAGAGATATGTGGATCTTTTTCTATTTTTTGGAAGCTGGATTGAATTGAGAAAAAATAAAGCATTTTCTGAGGAAAAAAGGAAGAAAAAAGAGCAGCTGAAAAACTAAGGAAGAGGGAATATATTGGTGTTCGAATTCCTTACTACAAGTACACAGGTTGACATGTAATAAAGTGAGAGTAAAGTATCATTCCCTCGAGGATTGATACTAAGCACATATTAATCTTAACTGTAATTGTTTAGAGCTTGCATTTATGATTTGAATAAAGTAAATAAAGAACCAAATAACAAATAAACAAAGGAATATGATTCAAGCAATTACTAATCAAATTAATAAAGAAAATTAATCAATATGAAGGCATGTTATTGGGAGATTAAGCACCACATTTTCATTAAGTTAACTTGATAGAATTAATCATCTCTTAATGCATATCTCAGGTTTTTCAAGAATCGTTAAGTACTCTTTCTTAAGTAGCTACTCAACTCAATAAGCATCAATCAATTAAGATTCATAACATAGCTTAATTCTCATCATCGCTATGAATATAAACCAACATCAAGCATGCAAGGCATTAGGCAAAAACCAATAGAGAATTAGATAGGATTAAGCTTGCTCAAGACATTTAATCAATCTAATAAGTGCTTGTGGGTTTATTAGATCCACCAATTATCATTGTATAGATCTAAACTAGAGTTATATATGGCCACAATACAACATTTAATAGGATTAACAAACACAAATCTCCTTAGCTTTACCACATTAGCTTGACCCGGATGGTAAAGAATAGAGCAATCATAATCCTTCAAAAGCTCCATCCATTTCCTCTGCCTCAAATTCAAATCTCTTTGCTGAAAGATATACTTCAAACTTTTTGTGATCAGTGTGGATTTCACAAGTCACACCGTACAAGTAATGCCTCCAAATCTTTAAGGCAAACACTACAACTGCCATTTCCAAATCATGGGTGGGGTAGTTCTGCTTGTGCTTCTTTAACTGACGTGAAGCATAAGCAACCACTCTCCCATTCTGCATCAACACACACCCCAATCCTACTCGAGAAGTATCACAATACACTATATATCCTTTATTTCCTGAAGGTAAAGTCATACTAGAGCTGAAGTCAACATGTCCTTAAGCATCTTGAAGTGCTCCTCACATCTGTCAGTCCACATAAACTTGACATTTTTCTGGGTTAACCTTGTTAAAGGTGCGGCAATCTTGGAGAAATCCTTCATAAATCTCCTATAATAGCCAGCTAAACCCAGAAAACTTCTTACTTCGGTAACTGTTGTAGGTCTCGGCCACTCTGTAATGGCTTCAATCTTTTTAGGATCCGCTTGAATGCCATCTTTGGATACCACATGGCCTAAGAACCAAAATTCACACTTAGAGAATTTAGCATAAAACTGATGCTCTCTCAAAGTCTGAAGCACCATCCTCAAATGCATGGCATGCTCCTCTTCGCTCTTTGAATACACCAAAATATCATCAATAAATACAATCACAAATCGGTCCAAGAATGGCCTAAACACCCAATTCATCAAGTCCATAAAGGCTGCTGGAGCATTAGTCAACCCAAAGGACATCACCAAAAATTCATAATGGCCATATCTCGTCCGAAATGCAGTCTTGGGTATATCTCCACTTCTAATTCTCAACTGATGATACCGTGACCTTAAGTCAATCTTGAAAAAACACTGAGCTCCTTGAAGCTGATCAAACAGGTTATCGATCCTTGGAAGAGGATATTTGTTCTTGATGGTGACTTTGTTCAACTGTCTATAGTCGATACAAAGTCAAAAACTACCATCTTTCTTCTTCACAAATAACACCGATGCACCATAAGGAGATGTGCTATGTCTGATAAAACCATTATCGAACAACTCTTGCAACTGCTCATTAAGCTCTTTCAATTCTATAGGTGCCATCCTACAAGGTGGCATAAAGATAGGATATGTACCAGGTACAATATCTATACAGAATTCTATCTCTCTATCTGGTGGCAAGCCTGGTAATTCTTTAGGAAAAACATCAGGAAACTCGCACTCCATTGGCACATTCACAGTTGCACCCTTATCTACCTCCGTATCCCTGACCACAGCTAAATAGCCTTGACACCCTCTTCTAAGCATCTTTTTGGTTATGATTGCAGAGATAAGATTCTAAGGCATTAAACTCTTATCACCTTTGAACCGAAATTCCTCATCATTTGGAATTCTGAAAATCACTTCTTTCTCTCGATAATCCAAAGTGGCATAATGTCGAGCCAACCAATCCATTCCCAAAATCACATCCAATAATACTAAGTCTGTAAGCAACTCTCTACCTTCCACTAACAATGGACAAGATGGAAAGACTATATCTGTCTCCAACTCGTCACTAAGTGGAGTCTCTACAGATAATGGAATTAACAGCTTGGATGATTGTCATTCCATTCTTGAAGCAAAGATAGGGGACACAAAAGAATGCGATGTACCAGGATCAAACAAAATTCTAGCATCAATATAACAAACTGGGAGGGTATACAACCACTGCATTAGATGCCTGAGCATCCTGCAGAGTCAATATGAACACTCTGGCCTGCCCACGGCTAGCCTGCTGTGAAGTGGATGGCTGTGTAAATCCTCTGCCACTAGGTCTCCCTCTATGCCTACCTCCTGAACCTTGGCCTTGTTGGCCCACAAACTATGTCGGTCTCTGCTAAGGATATATAGGTGCTTGATAGGGCTGATGCACCTACTGAAATGATTGAGCGACTGAAGATGAAGACCCCTGAGGGTATGCCTGCTGATAACCTGAATATGGGCCTGCTCTAGCAAAGTGTCCAACCTGCCCACATCTGAAACAAGCTCCCGATAGCAGGTGACAAGGACCTTGGTGTCCTCGTCCACAGTTAGGACATGTAATGGGCTCTGAGCCTGTACTGCCGTACCCAGAGCTCTGACCACTGCTACTACCACTGGCTCCACCCCTAAATCTAACAGGTCTGTTACTCCTTCGGTTGTACCTTCCATTTCTATATATACGGCGACCTCTATAGCCCTGTTGAAGGTACAGTAGTCTGAATGCCAACACTTCCCATCTGAAAATTAGGCTGCTGAATCCCCTGAGCTACCACTAATCCACTATTGCTACTCATATAGGGGTCGGGGATGGTCCCATGCATGATGTGTCACCTCTCTAGCTGTCTAGCCTCCTCAATCATACTATTTAACCTCCGTTCTCTAGTCCGGATACTAATATAGGCTGAGCCTAGCCCTATCACAAATAACTCCACTACTCTCTCTTCATCCTACATCACATCTACAGCATGACGTCCCAACCTGAGAAACTCGTGGGTGTATTCCTCAACTGACCGATCACCCTTGAGTATATGCAACAATTACCACCTGTAATTATCTCTCATCAAAGGTGGATAGAAATACCTCAAAAACTACTCCTTAAACTCCAACCATGCCATGGTAGTCATATATGGTTAGATCGACTGCATAAACCAGTCCTAAGCTGTAGCTTGCACTGATAATTCCACAACCATAATCCTCTAATAATCAGTGTATCCAGTCCTGGTTCTAACCTCGATGGTATTTAAAAAATCCAATGCATCACATGTACCATCAAATGCAACTCTCCTAACTCTTTAATACAATAAAGCTACATCCGCATCAGACATCCCTTGATTCCTCTATTGTAACATCAGCTATACCAAAGGCTTAGCTTGATTAAGTGCTGCTAAACCTTGGTTGATTCCTGCCATACCAGCTGCAAAAGCTGTAGGATCGATTTTTTGGAGCTGCTAGAAGTGCTGCTAAACCTTGGTTGATTCCTGTCATACCAGCTGCAAAAGCTGCAGGATCGATTTCTGGAGCTGCTGGCTCAACTTATGGCTGTTGCTCTTGTCTCTGAGCTGTCGCTGCCCTAGGCCTACCCCTTCCTCTACGTCGAGGAGCATGGGGAAGAGCTTCATCCTGAACGGAATGCTCATCCTGGTCATATACTGCTTCTGCAGTAAAAGCATTTTGTGCTCTCCTTCTCATTCTGAAAAGACACGAAAATAAAGTTTAAGACAGAACAAGGATACTAACAGATACTCAGAATTCTAGAAGCAAAAATGACAACAATCAACATTTATCATCCTAATTACCGCAGTAGTTCAAGAAAAGACATATTCTAATGACTAAATTAATAAAATATCAACCTAGAGCTCTGATACCAACTTTGTCACGACCCGAACCCAAAAGGGCACGTGACCGGCACTACGGAATGGGAAAGCGTGAAGCTTCCGAAACCCATAGTAAGCCTTAAAAATTTTTTGCAAATAAATCCAATCAACTTAACAATAAAACCATAATAATTCCATCAATATCAAATACGTAAATCAATATCTCCAAATACATCAATTCATAATATAAGTTATAAAAGTTCTTTCAGTAACTACTACAGTATCTAGAATTTAAATACATAATATTTATTCAAATAGACCTACATAAAGCAGCCAGTGAAGAAGAAACCCGGCGCAGACGGTGAAGAAGAAACCCAGCGCAGACGGTGACCACTACTAGACTGACAGTGAGGTCCTGAAAAAAATAGTTGAGGGGAATCAAACCTCACTGAGTGAATCAATCCTATAAAATGCATGTTGGTTTTAAAACATTTATTAAAACCCTTTTTTTTTAAACCAAATAAAGTAAAGTAAAATAAATATAATTATTTAAAATAATTTACTTTACTCAATTATCTTTTTATAAAATCCTTTCCAAAATTCACCATAACTTTAATGTAAGAATGCTCGCACAAATCATATAATTTATTTCTTTTAGTGGAAAACATGGTAGAACACCTAAACCATCAATTCTAATAGCCCGTTGGCTCTCTTTAATCCAAATGACTGTCATCCTGAGAGTATTCTCAACCTAGTTACAGCCGCAGTCCAATCACTTCATCCTTTTTTGATGTCCTGACAGTATTCTCAACCGAGTTATATCCCATTTCTTGCCCGATAGCACTAGCTCCACCGAGCTCAACCCATACTCTGCCCGAGAGCACTAGCTCCACCGAGCAATTTCACACATTCTAATATATTAGAGATCTCAACCAGTGCGCACGTGGTCCTAGTGATACCCACTAGGTAGCACGTTCTACCAATTTCTCCAAATCTATTTAAATCATAAATAAGTAAATAAGCAAAATAAGTAAATAAATAAAGCAGACTGAAAATAAATTCCATTAAAGCATTCTTTCAAATACTATGCATGATAATAAAAGAATTAGTCATGCATATGGCAATATTAAATAATTTCATAAGTAAATTCATATAATCGACTTCTTTATTATTTTAACCACGTAAAAATATAATTTAAATCTCCACAACATACATTCCATAAAATTAACTCGCAGGTTAAGCGTGCTGGGCGATACGTCCTCTGCTGCCCAAGTGCTACAGCTCTCGCCCCAGAGTTCTCTAAAATAAATAATATTTATTTAAAATATGCTTATATGATAAAATAAATAAATTCATAAAAATTCTTAAAATTTATTCAAATCATGGAATTAATGAGATTAACTTAATCTAAGACACAATATTGTACAAACTCGGAATCTAACACATATTGATGTCCAGTTTTACTAGAAATCTACCGAAAATTCGGCAGAGTCTCCCTTGTAAAATGGACATCTCTCTACTAAAAGTAGAATCATTCCTGCACAAAACAACACTTCTAACAAACTCACAACTCAACAACTCGGGTTGGGCTCTCAAACTACACTTATGCCCAACCGAAAACCAAAACCATATTACCCACGAAAATAATATAATTTTATCAAATCTACTAATATGTTACAAAATAAAAGTTAGTTAAACCATAAAAATTAATTCATTTAAATAATTAACATATAAGGGAAATCTATTTTTCAAACAATTAAAAAAATCAATAATAAAAATCTTATTTAATATCACCCAAAAATCAATTATTAAAATAACTAAATTCATAAAGCTTCCTTTAAACCTCTGTAATTAAAATCACTATTAAATATACATAAACTATTTAAATAATTCAAATATTTAATAAAAATATTAAAGAACTTATTTTAAACTTTTAACTAATAATAATAATAAATATTTTCCGAAATTACTTTCGGTTACCTAAAAATTGCCATTTATTCATAAAAATTATGTTTTTGACTTTATTACTTAAAATCAGTATTAAACATGTTAAATAACCTTAATTTCAATTAAAAATTCGAATAAATAATAAAATACCATAATTTCTCAAATTACATATTACACATA
>CATIWK010046589.1:0-12849 GCA_949634005.1 Mallotus japonicus | reverse complement strand
TGGGAAACGCGGGGAGGCAATGTAAATGGGTTTGAAGATGGAGATCTCTTTTTTTTTTTTTGGTTTTTAAGGATATTCTTTTTAAGTTTATTTAGGAGATCTTTTTAGGCTTTTGTCTTTACAAATGGATTTTTTTTTTTTGAAAAAGAAAAAACCCCAGCAGAGAAAGCCAATTTGAAGTGCCACAGAAAATTGATAGCGGGAACTAATTCTTCTAGAGGCCCGCCACCTGAAATGAATTTGCGACCGGACTTAGAGAATTTTTAGTGAAAGGAATTTTTTTTGGTCGCAAAAGAATTTTCTTTTATAATTTGCGACCGATTAAATAAAAGGTCATTAAAACCCACTTTGCGACCATTTTAGACATTGGTCGCTATGCATTGGTCGTTAAAAGCCATAATTCTTGTAGTGTATCAAAGTTTTTAATAGTGGTTTCATCACTACTGACAAGATTCCTTTGAACTTTAGCATAAGAGGAGGCAGAGGAAGAGGAAGAAGAAGTGGTTCTACCGAAGATAGGACACATAGTAAAAATAATGGCTATAGAAGGAAGACACAGTTACAACTCACGGGCTAAACCAATGGCCTCACTGCCACTCAGGGACTTACAGCCAGGACCACCTGTAACCAAAGGACTCACTGCAACAACATTCTATGGACACTTTTCATATCATGTAAACAAAAATTGTAAAAATCACTCGAACCCCCTGGCTCTAATACCAGACTACCAAGGATCTGAGGGTGCACTGTTCATGAACGAAAATGCAATAAATGATATCAAAATCACTATGTCGGTCTCACTCTCTAGGCTAGACACAGAGGTTACCGGACCAAATGCAACAAAGCTTTCATAAAGTTTTTGGTGTGCAGGATCCTAATTTCTTGGGCAAGCACAGAGCATACGTTCTGCTACTTAGAATGCAGGAGAAATAAATAAATCTTTTAAAATTAAAATATAAGGGGAAGATCTTACAGCAATATTTCTTTATTAATCCAAGTAAAGGAAGTTACAACTGCTCTTTATTCAAAAGCTGGGGAATTTACAGGAAACTAAACTATACTAAAACTTTATAAGTGGAAACAATTTTAAGCTTTAAACTTTAACTTGGAGAGGAAAGATAAGCTTATCAACTCTCTACTATCCTATATCTAAAATTGTGTTCTGCCTTCGATCGAAGGAGAAAGCTCCTTTATATAGAGGAATGGAGAAGACTTATTGGAGGTTACTGTAGAAGCACGAGAAGCCTGAAGGGACCATACCATGTGGGATGGTAGGTATGAGCTTTGTGTCTTGTCTGCCAATTACAGCTATGCTCTATCTCTTAAGTGAGTGTGTCTTGACTTTAGTGAGAGTACTCCTACCAGGCCTTGAAAATGGAAGTCGAGGCCCCAATCATGTGGAGTAATAGAGTGAAGTGGAACTTATGCTAAAGCAGGAGGGGGATATTTGACATAAAAGTCAAAATTTCCTAAGTGATGTCTAAGAGTGTCCCAAGTATCATGATGAGGATGACCTGGAAAGTAAAAATTATTATCAAAATACTTTTTTTTTATTCATACACACTAACTTTTGCATGGGCTATCCAAAAGGATTTTCAACCCATCGGGCTAAAATATAAATACAAAGCTTTTGGAACATTACAAGCCCAAAGGCTTAATAGAAGGGAAAATTCCATAACAATCATCTTCGTTATCATTACCCAAATCCACTAAGGGTTCTGATTCTTCAGACATGTTGGAATTTGCAGAAGAAGTAGTCCTGGTCTGGACCAATTATTGCATTATATCGAAGTATTCTTTTTTTTTGTTCTTACAGCTGCAAGGAGGGCAATGGCATGGGATTTTTTAGCAAGGAAATTAGATTGGGAAAGAGAATTTTGAAGGAACCCGTGCTTCTGAAGCCATCCTACAATTGTAGATTTTGAAATCTTTTTTGGAATTTTGTAAAAATTCCACCATTTTACTTTAAATTTTATCTGGAGAACTATGATACCATTATTTAAAGAGTAGTCAAGGTACCATTGGGAGACCCAAGGGACGAAGAACTTTGTACAATAAAGGCATAGAAGGGAAAACTTTTTCTTAAGGGAAGAAGGTTTGTAATGTGTTTCGAAAAGTTCAAAATCATTACGAATATCCACAAGGAAAATGTCAGGAATGGGTCCATAATTATTCCACCATCTAGTAAACCATGCTGGGAATTTTGAAATGTTGGCATGATCACTGAGGAAAAATAACCATGAATGGGTTCTATAGATGTTTTTAAGGAGAAAGGTATTAAACCATGCCTACTCACAATCCCAATAGGAAAATGTTCGGCGGAAATCGAGCTTGGTTTGGAAATTTATAGGGAAGGCTTTTGGTTTAAAAAGTTCTTAACCCCATTCTTTAGGATGGATAACTTTAAGGATTTTACAGGTAGAGTAAGAAGGATCAGGAGACCCTTTTATGGTAGAAATGTTTAAATTCTGTAGAACCAGTAAACTCTAAAATGGTTTGAAAATATTCTTGGGGTTTGGAAAGATCCCAAAGTTTGTAAAACCAATTTTTTAGAAAATGATTTTGCATTGAAAAGAAAGGATCTTTATGATAAAAACCATCTTTAATTGTCAAAATGTTTTGAAAAGTAGTTTTCATCAAAAATTCAGAAGCCTTAACTTTTGATTGTGATAAAATAATCTATGAACTACTTTGAGTAGACACAAGATTGAAATTACTTTGAGAAAGGGTTTTAGAAGAAGAAGATTCTCCTTTCTCTGTTTTAGACATTAGTTGAGAAACTTTACCTGAGGGGCTAGGAATGCCCAAAATACTCGGGGGCTCGGATGCCGGAGGTCCAAGAGTATCTTGAATTGCTTTGAGAAGTTCTGGGGTTCGAGAAATGGATTCAACCCACTGTTGAATTTCAAGATCTTTAGAAGAGTCATCTTTAGTTTGTTCCTGGCTGACAATATCATACCAAGACTTTATTGGTTTCTCAGTAGAAAGGGAAACTTTATCAAGGACAACTTTATCTATCTCAATTTTTTCTTTATCTTTCTTTTTGCGAGGCATCTTTATCTGTTTTGCAAAAATTCTCTTGTCAGAAAGTCTGGCAATAAATTCTATATCAAAATCAAAGATACTCAAAATAGCTTACCATCTGGCCAAAATTTGTTTTGATGCTATATTTTGAATATCTTTCTGTAAAATTTCTTTTGCAGATTTACAATCAATGCGAAGTAAAAACTTTTGATTTAGTAAATCATATTGAAATTTTGTGATGCATAAAACAATTGAAAGAATTTCTTTTTTGATGGTGGAATAGTTTCTTTAGGTATCATTCCAATGACATGAAGTGTATTGTACAACTACTTCCCGCCCATTTTGAACTTGCTTTAAAATACCATTGTAACCTAAGTCACTAGCATCAGTTTCAACAACTTTAGGAAGACTGGGATCAACTAGATGGAGACAAGGAATTTCAACTATATAATTCTTGATCTATTGGATGACTTTTGTGTGTTCGTCTGTCCAGGGAACAAGGTTCTTTTTTAACCTATCATGGAGAGGTTTGGCAATCCTATTGATATTTAGACAAAAATCCAAGACATAATTAAGACTACCTAAGAATCTTTGCAACTGGGTTTTATTAAGAATTCTGTCAAGGAACTTGTTAGCAAATTCTAAGGATCTTTCTATAGGAATAATCATACCACAACAGATAGAATGTCCTAAGAATCTGACACTGATTTAGAAAAAGGATATTTTCTTAGCAGAGACAATAAGACCAGAAGCTTTAACAACATAAAGAAAAGTCTTTAAATGCTTGAAATGTTGTTCAATTGAATTTGAAAAGATAAGCACATTATCAATATAAACAATACAGAACTAAAAATAAGGATTGAAGATGTCATTCATTATTCATTATTCTTTGAAATTCTAATGGCACATTTTTTAAACCAAAAGGCATAACATTCCACTCATACTGTCCAAACGGGACTGTAAAAGCGGTTTTATAATGATGTTTTTTATCAATCTGTATTTGCCAAAATCCAGACTTCATATCGAATTTTGAAACTATGAATGCAGAATAGAGCTTTTGTAAAAGATATTTTTTGTTCGGAATTGGATACCTTATCCACTTTAGAGCTTTGTTCAAAGGTTTGTAAATAATTACAAGCCTAGGTGTGCCTTTTTCTTATTTTGAAGCTTTGTTAACATAGAAAGCTGCACAGCTACAAGGAAATCTGGATTTTTAGGTTAATCCTTTGGACTCAAGGTCCTGGATTTCTTTCCTACAATGCTGTTCTAATTCAACGTTCATTTGAATCAGTCTGGCTTTAGTAGGAATGTGTTTCTCATTAAATTTGGATTTATAAGGTAGATCAACTATATGTTATTTTCTTTTCCAAAAGGCATTTGGTAAATCAAAACAAACTTCTTTGATAACAATCTCTTGGAATTCAGAAATCTTCTTACTTACCAAATCAGACTTTAACTGTTGGTCAATTTTTTGGAAGTGAGCATTTTGCTTTAAATCATGTAAATCAGTTTCTTTTCCTTTAATCAAAGCATTTATCTCATTTTTTTAAATAGAGTGAGCTTTAACAAAATTGAGATATCTGGTTTTTGGTTTTTCTTAAAAAGGAAGAGAGATGTGTACTTTATCATCTTTAAAATCAATCGAATTATGGGTAACCAAGTAAGGAGTTGTCAAATTAATGAATGGCATCCCTATGATTACTATATAATTGATATCAGAAACTAAAAGAAAAGAAGTTTTCAATAAAAATCTGTTATTTAAAATACTGGCCTCTATTTTTCCATCTATATGCATTTTTGAACTATTAGCAAAGGAAAGTTTTTCACGGGTTTTAACTTGAAAATGTTTAGGTATAACACTAGATTTTATGCAACTTAAATTAGCTCTTGTATCAAACAGGGCAATAGTATCAATTTGGAAATCTTTATAAAAAATAAGAGAAATTTTTACAATATATTTCCTAGAAGTGATCTTGATTTTTGCTAAGGACTGAGGTTCTAAGCTTTTGGTTTCATTACTATCACTAGAATCTTCAGCAAGTTTAATGACAAGAAACTATATTAGATCAGAATCCTTTTGCAGTTTATCCTAAGTTGCTTTATTTCAGATTTTATGGACTTTATTTCAGACTGGAGGAGTTGAACATCTCCTAAGGGCTTTTTTCCTTTTTTTTTCTATTTAGTATGGTAGTAAGATCATACATACCAATACTAATAGAAGGTAACTCAGTATTTTTGGGTTCAGGCTCTTTTTCTAAAGATTGTCTAAGCTACTCTAAATATTTCTTTTGCAAATCAGGATCATTAATGTGTTGGATAACATCTAGGATCAAGGTTTGTTCTTTAGTGAGCATGTTTAGTTGTTTCCTATCAGGACTGGAGTCCGATTCAGATTCTGTGGAAGAGGTAGTTCCTAATTCATCAATCTGGGGATAACCCTCATGAGAGGAGACTTTAGAGGAGGTTTCAGACTCAGAGATTTCTACTAGTAAAGCTGAAAGCTTTTTTAAAGTTTTTTCCTCCAAGTTTAGTTCCTGAAGCTTTTTAGACACTTTACAGTACTTAGAGATGTGACTTCTCTTGCCACACTTATAGTAGGTGACATCCTTCATATTAGTATTCCTAGGTTTGGAGCCTTTATCTCTTTTGGAAGTCTTTCTATGGGGTTTTCTATATTACGATTCTTCAGAATTCATTCTAGTTAAATTTTCTAGATTTAGAAAACTTCTTGGAAGAAGACTTCTTACTGCAATCACCTTTACAAGCTTGGTTCTGAGTGAGGCTATGGTCGAACTATTTACAGAAATATCGTAGTTCTTGTTTTAATTTTTTCAACTCCCACTTTAAATGCTTTTGGAGTTTCAAATCTTAACAGATTTTAAGACCTTCTTTCTGTGTGGTGCTAATCAACTCACCGTAGGTAAGTTGGTCATAAGGAATGATATGGGATCCAGAAGACTGTCTAATGGTGTTCCTAACTCTTTCTTTTAGAAGGGTTGGAAGTCCTACAATGAATTTCTCTTTCCAAAAAGGCTGGTGAGAGTCTTCTCTAAGCATAACCCTAGTAAGAAAAGTTGATCTATACTATTGGAAGTCACTAAGCTTTTTACATCTGATGTTGGATAATAGGTCAACATTCTTATCCTTCGAATAAGAAGAATCTCCTATACAATGCAACACTATAGTCAATATTAAAGTTGACACTGCATCTTGGATGGGGCTTCCTAAAGGATCTAAAATGGGTAGACCTTCATCATCAGTTTGGACAGCATAAAGAATATTTGTTTGTTACTGGATTGTAAGATGGTAATCCCACCATCCTTTCAATTTTCCAGAGAAACCTGCAATGGTAAGTTCGGCTATAGACCTATTAGAGGTTCCTGTTTAGGTTTTATAAGAATTGGAGGCCATTGTCATTTGTTGAAGGGAATTTAGAATTCGGTACTCCGTCATCCCATTAATGTTCCATTCGTAAACAGAACTAGCACTAAACTTTGGTTGAACCAGAATAATAGGTTGTTCTCCTATTTCTAGTTCTAGAGATCTGGCCTTCGTTTATCCTGAACGAAAAGGCTGAACATTAGGCCAATGAAGCTTAGCAATTTTAGGAGATTGTTCCTGAAATTCACTATCTTCATATTGGGTTTCAAAAACTTTATCCAAGACGCTAACATTCTGATTAACAAACTGTGAAGTGTCAGGTGTTATATGATTAGAAGAAGATGGGCTTAATCTACTAAGTTGTTCTCTTATAGCATCCAAGAATTCAGATTTCTGACTTCTGATTTCTTGTTGGGCACTGTTAGAGACCTGGTAAGGCTTAAACATGGGGTTATTTAGTCATCTATCTGTAGTCACTGAAGGTTTTACAGATCTATTGGACTGGCCTTCTATTCTGGATAGCTGTTTACCTTTACTATTAAGATGGGCATTAGTAAATTTGTTCTAACGATATTTATTAAGGTTCTGGACTCGCTATCTTGAGGTTTTTTTTGTAAGGATAAGCATTTATGGTCTCATCTCCTATAGGGAGCTTAATCATCCTAAGAGGAGGATGTTCAGACTCTATGTGTTGACCATTTGCTTAAAACTTTTAAAGGATAAGGAATATCATTTTCTAATGCATAAATATCAAATCGTACAAAAAACAATATGTTGACTTTATTTTCTTGCACAAAATCATAAAACTGAGTTTGGATTTCTTTTCTTTTATTTAGAAAATACTTAAAAAAACCAAGTTCTTTTTTCTAAATTATGAGATGCATAGAATTCTTTATGTAAGAAAGCTTTTTATCAGGGATGAATTCCTTTTCTATAACATTTAACTCATGTGCTATATTTACCGTTATGGCAGATGCAGTTGGAGAAGTAGGAGGTGAAAAAGACTTTATATCTGGTTGAAGCTCAGTGTAGATTGGTCTGGCTATATGGGAACTGTAATTTACATTTCTGAGAGAGGTAGGAGGTAAGTCAGAGGTTGAATATCTAGCTGACGAAGTGTAAGGGAGGTTTATAACTGATGGAAAGTTTGGTTGAAGATCTACTTGTTCTGTATAGGGTAGGTTAATGGCTCTTGCAGGATCCGGATGTTGATATGGTCTATAAGGAAGATTTATGACTGAAGGTATCTAAGATCATCTTCCTAGATCTAAAGATTCTGATGATGAAGCATCATAAAATCTAGATCCAGAAGATGTTCTGTCAAAGCTAATCTTTACTCTTCCATCTTGGAACTGGGTTACATGTTTTATCTGAGTGTTAGGGGCTGCTGTTTCGAGAGTTTTAGGTTCTGATTCAGTAGCACCTTCCAAGATCCAATCTTGGGGAAGTGTTATATGATTCCATTGAATGGGTTTGGGTATAACCACATTTGCTTTAGTCATATTAGTTTGAAGAAGTAAGGTTTCTCCCTTTTTACTTTGGAATATACTCTTTGTATTAAAAGCAGACATTATGGCTTTATAATGAACTTTAAAAATTAACACAATTGGAATTGATCCATCCTCCATTTTATAATTATAGGCCTGGATCTGTAAAACTAAAGACTTTAATAAATTTGCATCATTTAAAGAAAATAGTTAGGTTTGGATAACAGTCAAATGATATAGGACCTTTACGGAGACTGGACTCAATGGTTCCTAAAAGGGAATCTTCAAAGCTCTTAAACCTTTTATCCTTAAGGGCTGCAAGGATAGAAATATTTAGACCTTCTTTATTCAGAGGCTTTATTCCTACTTGGACAAGTCCTATATGGATGTAACGAAAACCTTTTGCTTTATACCATGCGAAAATTGAAAAAAAAAGGAAAATTAACCTGAGTTTTGTGAGCCCAGTCATATTGCTCACCCATTTTAACCTTATGTTTTGGTATCTCTTTTAATCCTATGGAATCAGCAGCTTGTGAGACACACACATCCACATCTTGACATTCAGGAAATATGGAGTCCATCCAAATCTACACAGAAAAATCATTTGCAAAATAAAAAAAAAATGTTCTCTGTCTTTAAATTTCTTCCTATTGCAGCCAATAGCCATTTGCATCAAAATTAATGGAATTAAAGGATTAGAAAAATTATAGCATCTATAGACTTCCGAAACACAAGAACTGACTAACTACAATTCAGTTGTCTTGAATTGCTGCAATTTCAAATTTTCTAAACACACTGAAAGAGAATAATTGTTCCCTTTTGGCGATAACCCACATGCACATGTAACAACAACAAAAGAAAAAAATCTTTAGGCAAAATTTACAATTTCTTAAGAAACCCATCAATGCAAATTCATTATATAAAAGAAAAGGAGCAAAATCAAGCAAGCATTGCGTAGCAAAAACCACAAAAGAACAATTAATCAATCTAGTGAAAAACATAACAAAGCAAAACCCATTAATACAAACAATTTAAGAAAGCTAGAAATAAAAAAACTACCATAAACTCGCTTGGAGATCTCAAGAAGCCGATCCAGTAGCTTTCAGTAAAAGAAGAAGAATAATAATATGGTGGTGCTGTTGTGATGATGAAGCTGCTTGAGGATGGGGAAGGGAGATCGTGAAGATGAAGAAGGAATGAGGTTTTTTTTTTTTTTGTGTTTTTTTTCCCTTCATTTACGTTAAAGGGTGCAGCGTTGTAAATATTTTAGATATTTGGAGTATGCGAGTAATTGAGAAAAATTTGGGGCATTTTAGTTGTTGAGTTGAATTTTTTGGGCATTTTAATAAAGATTCCTAAACCAAATGAATCTAACTTTACATGGTCAATATCAGTTTCCCTCCTATCATCATTGAGTATATACGGATTTGAACCGCCCACTATGGACTAGGAAAATATAACAATTGTAAAGTCAGGCCAATAACGTTAAGCATAACACATGGTCATCACCAATTTGATGTAAGGTCAAGCATTCACATTGATTATTCTAATAATTCTCTTAATTTCCAACTTTTTTTTAAGTCTACAAACACATTAAAATTTTCGCCTCCTCCTCATTTTCTTCTTCTTCGTCTTCTTCTTAAAAACAATAAATACATTTACGAAATTTATTAGCAAGCACATAAATAAATTGTTTAAAATTTATATATTGTACATGTAATATATAAATTGATAACTCATTATTTTTTGGCCCCAAAATTATTAATTTATTACAATTTTTATTGTATTTCAAAAGAACCATTTCTCAATTGCTCAATTTAGAGATATTTTTAAAACGCCTATTGATATATAAAAAAAAAAAAATCAAACCTGTCACAAATTTTAGTATAAATAATCATTTAATTTTAAGAATTTTTTAAAAGTTGGGTTCAAATCATCAAAAATGACAAATGTAATTTAATTTTTTATATCAATATATCATTATAAATTTAGTAATTTAGAAAGAGTAAATTTGATATTTTTGGGTTAGATCAATTTAACACAACTTTTTTGGATTAAATCAACATTAAATATATCAAAAAATTTAAATAAAATTTTTATTTTTTAAAATTAAAAATAAAAAATCTCAAAAAGGCTTCAATTTTTTTAATAAACTCAAAATTTTAAAAAAATTAACTTAGCAATAAAAAAAGGAAAAACTTTATAAATATTTTTAAAGCATTAAAGATTTATCTAATATTTAAAGTTAACATAATAATTTTTACTTGAAAATATATCTTTAACATATTTATTAAATGATATATTAATGTCGTTCAAAAAATTAAATTTTATATTTGTTTTAAATGTTTCATAATAATTATTAAAGTATTTGAATAAAGAATATTTATTAAAATAATAAATAATTTTTAGAATTATAATAATATTTTAGTAAATAAATAATTTTAAAAATATTTTTATGATAAATAATTTTAATTTTAATTTTAATATATAAAATAACTATAAATATATTTTAATTCGTAAAAAATCTAAATTCTCACTTTTAATTATATTTTCAATTTTTTTTTCATTTTAATTCTTATTTCGATTTTAATTTTGCAGTGTAAACTAAAGGAGTCTAACTTTCTATGGTCAATTTAGACATTTACTTGATCTTAAAGTGTTTTCAAGCCTCACCAATTTATCGTTCAATGTATATGGACTTTTCCCTCCATCCCATTGACTTGGAAAATATAACAATTGCAAAGTCCATAAATTAAGACTATAAATAAAATTTTTACTTCTATTACCATTAATAATAAAAATAATATTTTTTTATATATTTCATAATTTTTTATTTTTTTAGTTTTATTGTTTTGGTCACTTTTGGTGTTTTTTCAATTGTTGTTTTTGAACAAAACAACAAAAATGAACAAACAAAAACAACAAAAATTATGAAATATATCAAAAAATTATTATTTTTATTATTAATACTAATAAAAGTAAAAATTTTATCTACGGCCTTAATTTTATTATTAACAATGAAAAAGCAACTGAAAAAACAATAAACAGCAACAAAAATCAACAACTGTAAATTTTGTTGATTTTTATTGTTTTGTTGTTTTCATTTTTTTTTTTTCCGTTTGTTGATTTTTGTTATTTTTGTTAAAAAAAACAACAAAAGACAACAACAAATAATGAAATATATCAAAAAATTATTATTTTTATTATTAATACTAATAAAAGTAAAAAATTTATTTATAACCTTAATTTTATTATTAATAATGAAAAAACAACTGAAAAACAACAAACAGCAAAAAAATCAACAATTTCAAATTTTTTTGGTTTTTGTTGTTTTGTTGTTTCAGTTGTTTTTTGTTGTTTTTCCATTTGTTAATCTTTTATAACAAAAAAAATTATGAAATATATCAAAAATTATTATTTTTATTATTAATACTAATAAAAGAAAAAATATTATTTATTTCCTTAATTTTATTATTAATAATAATAAATTGAAAAAACAACAAATAGTAACAAAAATTAACAAAAAACAACAATTGCAAAAATAACAAACAACAAACCAAACCAACAAAAAACAACAGCTGAAAAAACAACAAACAGCGAACAAAACAACAAAAATCAACAAAAACAACAAAGAAATTATGTAATAGATCAAACAAATTCTTATTTTTAATTAATATTTATTAATTTATAGTCTAATTATTTTATTTAATATATATTCATTTATATACTTTTGGTTCTGAACACTTTTCTCTGAATATTAAATCATAATGAATATTATAAATTAATATATAATTACTATTTTATATATCAATTAAATAATATATATATATATCATAAATTAATAGTACATTAATATATCAAATTAGTATGACCACAGTAATTATAATACTCTTTTTATTATTATTCTTTTGTGTCCATGTAAAAGAAGTGAACCATTTAATATTTTGTTTTGTTTGTGTTTTGTTTTGATTCGAATGCTCTGCCCTTTCACTACACACGAGATACCTATTTCCATCCGCCATTGACTTGGAAAATATAACAACTCTAAAGTCTTGCTAATAATGCTAGGGATAAGTGTCAATTTTTCCCCTTAACTGTTCACCAAGGGTTTAATAAGTTATTTTGGAATTTTTACGATAATTTAGCCATTGAACTTTTCAATAAAGGTCAAATTGCCTCTAATTTTCACTTTCCACTGCACAAAATGTCGCTAATTTTCACTTTTTGGCCACAATAGAGGGCGTGCTGCACCATCTTCATTAACGCAGCTCATTGGATTAGGGTTATTCGTTCATGATCTACCTGAGCTTCCAGAGCTAAACAACCTTTTTTCCCCTCAGGGACCCATTTTAGAGGCACAAATGCTAGCTTCCAAATTATTGAAGAGAAAGTCCGAAACAGAAGAGCAGTGGAAGAGCAAACAAAGAAGAAAATTTGTGTTTTGAGAAAAAGTCATGATAGAGGCAGAGATCAACTAGTTTTGCCATTGATACATGTTAATGTGCCATTGATATATCTCATTTGGGAAGAGATGAGCGATCTGAGCCGCAAAATAAAGGAAAAAAAGAAAAGCGTATTTTTTAAGATTGTTTTTGAAAATTATTTATTTGCAAAATTATTTTTGAAAGAATAAAAAGTATATGTCATTTTTGATATATTTTTAACTCTTTAGTTTATTTGTGAAAAATTTCCCTGAATTTTTACCAAAATCCATACACATGAGAGTAATATGTTCAACACTTATTCTTGGAACGTCGGTCTGTGGCGTCGTTTTGAAATGTCCTTTGCACGTGCCAGGCGGTTTCTGTGGTGCCGTTTAATCATGCATTAACTGCTTGTATCACGTCTTTTCAACTCCTTCTTTCTAGCTGCCACTTCCCTCCTTTCCGCTTTTTTCAAAATATTTCCTCTTATGGCCTGTATCGATAAATGGGCGCAATGATGAGGGCTATTTACT
>CATIWK010046564.1:0-16112 GCA_949634005.1 Mallotus japonicus | reverse complement strand
GCTTTTTTGGAAGCACCCGAAGAAAAACTACAGTAATGGGTTGAGGAAGTTAGAAAATGACTCTGATGTTGTGGAAATGTCAACATTTGTGGATGAAAGAAAGACTACACATGTATATGCTAAGAAAGTGTTAAATCAAGTTTGCAGTGAAGATGCTAATGAAAATGAAGCCAATGTTGAAGCTTAGATGGATGTCGAAGCCAAACAACTAGGGGCTGTAGAGCAAAATGCTGCTGATAAGGACACATCTTCAGAAACAGAAGATAGTGAATTTGTGGATTTAGACTATGACTTAAATAAAAAAGGTGAGGATGATGGTGATGATGTGCTGTTTGAAAAGTACGTAGATAAAGGGTTGGAAAGGGATATGCATACGGATATGGGGGATGGTAGTAATCCTACAGACTCATATTCTAGTAAGACTGTGTATGCCAATTCAGTTGACATGACATCATGTTCATCAACTGATGAAGATGATGGACAATCCAAGAAGGTTCCTAAGTTCCCAAATTTTAATGAAGAGAGGGATATGGCTAACCCAGTATTGAAAATAAGACTGAAATTTGGGTCGTTTATGCAATTTAAAGAGGCTGTGAAGGTGGCAGCAATTAAAAATAGGCAAGAGGTGATTTTCAAGCCAAACAATAAACATAAGTGCAAAGTATTATGCAAGAGAGGATGTCCCTTCTTCATATGGGCATACCTGATGGTTAATGATAAGAACATTGTGCAAATTAAATCAGCCAATTTTCAGCACAGTTACACAAGAGAACATGATATTAGGCATGTGAATTCCAAGTTCATTACTAAGAATTATTTGGAGAGATTCAGAACTGATCCTACATGGGCATTACAGGGGATTACAGTAGCTGTCAAAGGTAATTATGAAGTGGAAGTTTCTAGATTGAAGGCTTGAAGAGAAAAAAATATTGCTTTAAAGTTACTTAATGGAGATGAGCAAAAAATCTTGGCTCAACAATTACTTTTGAATTGGATGAAGGAAAGTTCAAAAGTATGTATGTCTGTTTTGCAGCATTGAAGAATGGGTTCAAAGCAGGTTGCATGCCTCTTATTTCAATTAATGGAACATGGCTAAAAGGTGAATTTGGTGTGAGTTGCTAACGGTTGTTGGAATTGATGCAAATGATTGCATTTATCCAATAGCTTGGGCTATTGTTCAAAAGGAGAATAAAGAAAATTGGAGTTGGTTTTTATAACAACTTGTTGATGACATTGAGATCATTAACAGCCATTAATGGTGCTTTATGAGTGACAGACAAAAGGTATTTGATGTCATTATTTCATTTTATCTTATATTATTATGGTTTACATGTTAGAATATTTAATTTATGTACTAATATATATATATATATATATAATTATGTTGTTTTTTAGGGTTTGATTCCTGCAATAGAAGAATTTTTTCCTAATGCATAACATTGATTTTGTATTAGGCATATTCACACTAATTTAAAGACAAGAACTAGTTTTTGGGGCTACTAAAGCTAGTTATGTTCCACTTTTTCAAAGACTCATGAAAACTTTAGCTGAAAAATGCAAAGGTGGACATGACTACTTAAATAGCATACCTCCCCATAATTGGACAAGTTCTTATTCCAGACCTAATTATAAATGTGATATGGTGTTGAACAATTTATGTGAATGCTTCAGTAGTTTCATTTTATAAGACCGATTCAAAGGCATTATAACAATGAATGAGATGATTAGGACTAAACTAATGAAAAGGATACACAAGAAAAGAGATGCAATGAAAAAATTAATGGAGAGAAAAGGCATTGCGTACTGTCCTAAAATCCTTAAGAAGTTAGAAAAGGCTAAAGAAGTAACTCATTTGTAGACTACTGAGTGGTCCGGAGGGGATAAATATCAAGTGGTTGGTCCAGGAGGTCAATTTATTGTTGATAAGAAGGAGAAATCATGCAGTTGTAGAATATAGGACTTAACAGGGATCCCATGTGCCCATGCAATGGTAACCTTATGGTATAACAATGAAAATCCTGAGAGCTATCTGCATGACTGCTATAAGGTGTCTACATTCTTACAAATCTCCATCCATCTCATTAATCCAACTGATGGCCGAGAGTTTTGGCCTAAGGCCACTACACCTCCTATAAAACTTGCTGGCACTTTTAAACCACTACAAAGGAGAAGAAAATTAATGAGAAAGAAAGAAGATGAAGAGCTGAATAATGGAATTAAGAATGGTAAAGTGAGTAGGAAAGGTGGAATTATTTGTTGTGGCATTTGTGGAATGCAAGGTCATAATAAAAGGTTCCATGGAACATGAAATCCAACAACTTCCCAAAGCAACAATCAAGAATAACCTGTAAGTATGAATGCTTTCTATTTTCTATTTTATTTTATATAAGGTGGAACAGCCTATAATTTTTTTTAGCAGGTTGAAAGAAATTTTAACTTGGGAAACTCAGGTGGACAAGGAGCTGAATCAACTCCATACACAGTCCAATGGATGGTTGATGTAAGTGAATGTTTAATTCATTATTTTAAAGCTAAACTTAGTACTAAAAGTAGATTTGTTCTTTATTTTCTGACCAGGGTACTAGCAAAACTTCTAAAGAAAATCCAACCAATATATTTATGCCATTAAATTTGGCCAATATTACCATTGCAAATTTTGAAGAACATGATGAGTTAACTCAAGAAGATCTGTCCCAGGTTTGTATTTTTGACTCAATATGATGGCATGAAAATGATGATTATTAAAGACATTGCTTTTATATCTTCAGATCTATAACATAGATGGTTATGTTTAACTTTTTTTTAGATCTTTAGTCTAACATCTGATGTTGGATATGAAAATGAGGGACAAACACGTGATAAGGAGGGACCAATACATTAAAATTCTTTACCTCATACCTCCAAGAAGATAAAAATAAGCATTGATGTGCCTATTACTGTGACTCCATCTGTGAATGTAGGGAAGATTGGATCTCAGTCTCAACTAAGTGCAAGGCATTAGAAGTTGTTGGGTAAGGTAGCTGATGATGAAAAAAGGAAACATAAGGTAGTTGCAAAACGAGAGAAATCCAAGGAACAAACCAAAGCTGCAGAGAACAAAACAAAGAAAACCAAGAAGCAAGTATGGGTGCCCCCTGGAAATGGAAGAGATATAATCAATGATAGATATGGGAAGACATTTAGGAACATATAGCATTGACTATTTTTTTTGTTTTGTATGCCTCTTTATTGCTGGAACCAACTGCCTAAAGTGGTCCATTATATTTTTATTTTTGTGGGGTGCTTATTTGTTAAAGTCTTTTGGCACATTATGTAGGTGGTCCAAAGGGAATCTTTAGACTTTTCCTGTTGGATAGCCATGTGAATACTTTTTTGGTGTGATATATTAAATGTAGTCCCTTCTAAAGTATATGGCTTTTGGGGCTGACAAATATATTTTTTTTTTTTTAGATTTATGCATAGATGCTGGAAACAACCACAGCAAACATCTTGTTTTTATATTAAAGACTATTGTATGTTCCAAATGCTTCAAACACATATGCATTTTTTCTCTATATTCAATGCACTGCACTTCTTCTTTTTATCTTCATTTGTGTATTGCTTATTCATTTTTATATTGCACAGAAACATAGTGGTCCATTTGAAAAAACAACAAAATCATTTGAAGCTTCAGATTTAGCTAAATATCATCTTCATTACATACTCAAATTACATCATTGTCATTACATAGATAAAGACTAATCCCTTAGCTAAACATATACCACTGCCCATCCTATTTTGTTCATAATCCCCACTACCAGTAACCTCCTACATCAGCCTAACCACACAACTTACCTACAAAAAAAACATAACCATTACACAAATAATCTTCATATTCTTCCACTAGCTATGTGTTCTTTTCATCCTACTTTCCTCTTCATTCCTCTCTATCCTTCACAGTGAGTCGTTGATGACATTACGAGCGTAATTACACATAGGTGGATCAAACCACTGGAAAAAGTCACAAGCTCCAATCATTTAAGTAATCCAACATTCAAAAACAAAAACAAAAATAAAAACTCATAAGGTGACCATAAAATTTTAAGAAACTAAAACACTTATATCAAAATGTAAAAGAACTAACTCCATATTGTGAACATCCATAAAATCATCTTCCTCGATTTTCCTCTGTCCATGACATTCTCAGACATGCAACTTGATTGCAGCAACAATAAGGAATTATGATCTGGTGCTCCATCGTCAATAGAATGTGCAAAGAGTTGTTGTTGCTATCCGCAACTGCACGGGTTGAACAAGTAATATAGTAGTGAGTTGAGTATCATCTCCACAAGGATTGGGGGCTAAGCACATATTAATCTTTTATTGTATATGTTTAGAACTATCAATGATGGTTGTTCAAAGCAAGTAAATGACTAAAATGACAAATAAACTAAGAAATGTAAATGAGCTATTGTCAATTAAAATGATAAGGAAACAAATAATATTAAAGGCATGTTGTTGGGAGAATTGGCATACCACACTATCATTAAGCCAAATAACATATTAGTTCAAGTTCTAATGCACACCTCAAGTTTTCTAAAATCGAATTAACAATCTCTCTCGAGCAAGGTTAATTTCACTAATAAGCATCAATCAAATATCATCATACAACTTAATTGTCATCATCATCATATAACAAGATTAAATCTAACTTGAAAGACATTCAACAAACTTATGGAGGATTAGATCTAAATAAGCTTTCTCAAGTCATTGAAAGATCTAACAAGTATTTGTGGATCTATTGAATCTACCATCTCTCAATGCATAGATTCAAACATGGATTGTATTTGGCAATAATACAATATTCAACAAAGCTTAACAAACATAATATGCAAATTATAAACAAGAACTAATATATTAAATGAACTTAATTCATTTAAGTTCATGATCAACATAAAAGATAAACATAAAAGTACTTAGGCACTCATGGCTATTAAATCCATCAATCAATATTCAAAATACACATAAGAGATTAGAATTAGATAAAGAGTACGAAATGTTATCCAAAGGAGCTTCAATCTTCAAATGGGTCTCTTCCTTAGCCTCTTTCTTCTCCTCTTTCTTCATCTTCTTCTCCTTCTTATGTGTTCTTGGTAGGTTAGATCTTGGAATAATTTTTCTCTATTTTAGATCATGATCTCCACCCTCCTAAATTAGGTTTTTGGTCCCTCTTTTATAGTCTTCTTAAATGACCCTTGAATCCCCTCGAGTTACTGTTCATCCATGTTGTTCACGCGTTACTGTAGCAGTATTACTGTAGAGCTGGTACTATTCACTCGTTAATGTTACGATCACGCACTATAGAGAAGGTACTATAGCATCAACACTGCCGCGATCGTGGCACTGTAGCGATCGCTACAATAACTTCAGTTGTGATAAATCCGCGATCATGACTCCACACGCGATCGCGATAGAAGCCCAGCTCTACAAATATACTCTGTTTTTGCTCCTTTTCACCACCAAACACCTCCAAAACCTCTTTTCCCTAGAAAAACAAAACAAAATATAAAAGTATCTATTTTTATATGCTTTTCTATACTAAATGCTAATTAAAATGTACAAATGCATGCAAATTAAGGTCCTAAAAATATGCATAATTTAACGCCAACAGTTGCCAAGAAGAAAATAATGAGATGTTTTAGGGATTGAACGAGATGGAGATTTCAAGAACAAATGATGGAGGTTTGAAGAAGAATTTTAAGGATTAAGGTTTTCGTTTTCCTTTTTCATGAATTTCATTTTGAAGACCAATAGATTGATATTTGAATAAGAAATACGATCAATGGGGATATTGGGGATTTAGGGATTTTAATTTATCTTTTTTTTATGAGTTGAAAGTTATGGGCCCTTCTTAAGTGACATGGAAGCTGAGTAGGAGGATTATGTGGAGACTATTCTAAGAATATTATTATTCCGGTTGATACGTCAGATTAATTTCACCGGAAATCATTAAATGACTACGAACTAAAACTAAAATAGAATTTAAGGGACTAAAAAGAAAAAAATTAAAATTGTAGTACCATTTTAAAATATGGATCAAAATTATGGTACCAATAATGCAATAAACCCAAATATATGGATTTGCTACTAAAATATAAGGAACATAACGCCACAACTCTACCTTCCTTTCAACACTTTCTTTGGCTCCCCATAACCCATCACCATAAAAATGAAAAGAAAAAATTAGTATGACATAAGACACACATTGTTATTATTTTTTAAAAAAAAATAATACATAATGAATTTAAAATTTTGAGTTAAAATTTAATGTAAATTGTAATTTTCTCTTTTTCGTTTAATAATGTTATGGGTCCGTAGGTTGTCTCCTTGTTCATGATGTGGTTGGTTGTCTTGCGTCTCCTCTTTGTGGAACTTTATTAATCAATGATTTTGAAAATTTAATTGGATTGTGAATTTGTGGAGCTCATTCATCATTAGGTGAAATTTCTTTATCATTGAACTTTTTTTTAAATTTAATCAAGCATCATTGATTGATGGACTGTGTCATAATAAACTATTACATTTGTGATGTTTGTCATTTTTGAATTATTAAGCTTTTTAATTACATTATTATATTATATATATTTTATTTTAGGAGAAATTACAAAAAATAATAAATAATTAAATATATTTACATTTAAATATGTACTTTTCTTAATATTTAGTGATATACAATTTCATTTTTTATGCTTTAATATTTTACTAACTAGTATTGTCTCAAAATTATAATATAATATTAAAATAATAATGAATATTTAATCATACAATTATTTAATAAATGTAATAGCATTAAACTTATTATGATAAATTTATAATAAATGATATTAAAATATATTTTTATTATTAGAAATAAAAATTATTTTCAAAGTAAATGTTTTTGTCGCTCTATTTCAAAATAAATAACTTTGTAGACTTTTTTTTTTTGGGTCAAAATAACAGTTAAATTTTCAAAAATATCCCTTTTGATTAAAAAAATTAAACCCATATAAAAGATTTTTTATTAGGATATGAGGACAAATTTAAAAAATTTATTGTCTTTTAAAAATTATTTTTTAATTAAAAAGATTTATTTAAACAAAAAAAGCAAATATATTTTTAAAAATATTTCAATAGTTAAATTTAGGGGATATTACATAAAAAAACCCAATCTTTGGGGGTACTTTCAAATAAAACCCTATCCAATTTTTTCTTTCAAATATAACCACAACCTTTAAATTTTTATGAAAAAAAAAAGCACTTTTTGGATTACTGTACTGGTAATGCTGAGTTTTTTGTTGAAATTTCATATATCTAGTATCCTAAGTTAAAATTTCATATACCTAGTATGTTGTGTTTTTTGTTGTAATAACTAAGTTGCACTTTTATCTGTCTAAACAGTCTGCTAATCCAAAATAAAACACTCAATTGGAGGGGAGAAAAAATCAATTTAGGGGCAAATGCATTAGTTTCATCTCCTGTTACCAGTACAGTCATCCAAGTGGGTCCCATGGATCATAAAAAAATGGTTTCATCTCCTGTTACCAGTACAGTAATCCAAAAAGTGCTTTTTTTCATAAAAATTCAAAGGTTGTGGTTATATTTGAAAGAAAAAATTAGATAGGGTTTTATTTGAAAGTACCCCTAAAGGTTGAGTTTTTTTATATAATTTCCCCTTAAATTTATGATAAATTATGTATAAAATAATTTTACAAGTGAATGTTAATAATATATTAATATTTTATCATAAATTAATAACACCATTTGCATATAGAATTTTAAAGTGTAAAAGAAAAAAAAAGGAATTTTAGACCCTAAAATATTAAAAAAATGAAAAAAAAATGTAAAAAGTACTTTGCAATTTCACATTTTATTAATTCTTGGCTTGTGATTTATATTGTAACGATTTTTTTTTTAAAAGAAAAATAATTCTATTGATTCAAACTAGCAATACATCAATAGAAACATAGATATGAATTCGCTAAAAACTATAGAGGATAAAACAATTCCCAGGTTAATAGCATAATAAATCGGTTCAAAGCCTACAAATTTGATAATGTTATAGTGACTAAAATACATATGACTCCAATTCTGCAACATACTGACGACCATAATCTGATTCATTGTCTCTGTCCGATCGAATATATTTTTCCTATCTGAATCTCCCACACAAAGAAAAAACCGCAACAAGACGGAAAATAAAACGTCGTAAGAAGATGACGAAAACCAAACGCCGCAACAAGACGATGAAATCATGAAAAATAAAAACCTAAATCTATGTGGAATAATCACTTATTTTAAAAAATAAATTGATAAAAAGAGATGTAAAGGGGTGATTTCAGGCCAAGAATGGCCAAAAATCACCCCTTCTTACTTAAGGAAGATGAGCGACTAGAAAAGAGAAGAAGTGAAAGTTGAGAGAAAAAGATGTTAGGGTTAGCGATAGCTCTTAGCTATTGTAACGAGTTGGTATCTTATATTTCATGCTATTAGCAAAAATAATATAAATTCAAAAACATTTGGATTTATAATATATGGGTTTAGGTTACAAATGATTCAACACGATTAAAATAAAGCCAAAAAAATAAATTTAAACTGATTAAATCGACCTTAATTCATTTTAAACATCATACATGCAATAGAGAGAAGTTAGTGAGATAATGAGAGTCGTTTACTCTCAACTCATCATTGTAGTGGTTTCCACTCTTCCCCATAGCAACCATGCTCTTTCCTCTTCCCGAGCAGCTAAATCATTACTTGCTCAGGGACTCTTGAGCTTCCCGATAGCATCTATAGCTCCTCTTATTCATCTCTCATTCCCACCCCTGACCTTTTTTCCATGGCAACTCTCTCCCACAGTCCTGCTACGTTGCTCTAAACAAGCTTTCATTCATTCTCCCTCTATTACTCCGTTTTTGTGCTCCATGGCTAGAAGTTCCAAAACCAACACTCCTGAGGCTTTCAAATGCCTAACTCTGGAAACTCAATCACATTCCCTAAAGGAAACTCCACTTTCCAACTTCCAGATATCGAAACCAAATCTTCTGGGAAAGATTCTTAGTGACAGAAAGTACAATGCAAGAGCCATCCACACTATCCTAGCGCAGGTTTAGGCCTTTGCTAAATCCTTTTTGTGTTAAAGATCTTAGTTTGCCTAATACTTTCCTTTTTATATTTGATTCTAAGCTTGACAAGTAAAGAATACTAAAAGGTACGCCATGGTCCATTCATAAAAACATGCTTATGATTAACGAATGGGACTATAGTAAATCCATTGAGGAAATAGATTTTGCTATTGAGAATTTCTTAGTCCATATGCATGGTCTCCCTATGAACCAAGTGACGACTATGAATGCCCAAAATATAACAGACTCTATTATTGAAGGACTCGTTAATCCTGATGAGTTAATGGTTAATACCGATGATTGGAATCCTATACTGAGAGCTAGAGTCAAGCTGGACATCTCGAAGCCTCTCCCTAAAGGTTTCTACAACAGGAGGCCAGGGAAGGAAGAATAGGTGCAGTTTCGCTATGAATGTCTACCTGGTTTTTGTGTCTGGTGTGGTCTACTATATCATCAATCTAGTGCTTGCAGATCAATCAAGACCAAAGAAGCAAGGGAATTGGCTATTAGTTCTAATAGGGCTTATAGCCCTTAGTTTCATGCCTCACCAAGGAGGAATTCAATGCATATTCAATGGACTCAAGTCATCAATCCCCCACCACCTAAGGTTATCTCCATTCCTATTATTCCAGAAGCTCCCCCTAAGTTTTTCCTTCCTAAGAATGCAGCAGCTACTCCTCTCCTATCTAATGGTGAATCCCAATACCATATCATGCATCGTGACCAGCAAGAAATTTGAGAAGCTGAACAACCGCCATCTTTGGAGCGTGCTGCCTTTAGTCTTGCCAATCTATGCATTGGATAGAGGAGTACCACAAAGTCTCCCACTCGTTAAACCCAGTCTGCTCCTTCTATTTCCGCCATTCCTACTGACAAGGAAACTATAGGGACTGCTGCCAATGATGGAAGTAAAAAAGATAGCCAACTGGAACATATCCCTGAGGAAGCTCAACTTGTGGATGTGGCAGTATCTCAAGTCTCATCCTTTCTCGTGGAGAGAGAAGAGTGCCCAAGCAAAAAGAGGGCTAGGGTAGATGCTTTTCCATGCAGTCCACCTTTGACAGCCCAAGCACTGTTGGGTAACATCAAGCCAAGTCCATCAAAGAGAAAGACTACTACAAGCAATGTCAGGCCCAAGATAATTTCCAAGCCCTTTGATAGGAAATTACCTACCCTAAGGAAGAGGAGCATTGCCAAAGCAAGCTTGAGAAGAACACCATCCCGACTGCTTTGGGTATTAACCTAGACCAGCTGGATTAAATCTTTCAGCAACTATTTTTTGTTTTTTGTCACTAACTGAACATTATCTATTTATGTTAGGTGCTTATGTTAGTTAGTGGTTGGCATTTGAAGTTATCTTCTATAGACTCTTTGTGAGTAAAGAGAAATTGTAATGACACCGATGTTCAACACGGTGTGGTGGAGCTTAGTCTCCCTTGTCCTTGGCCTCTTCGCTTTCCCGTTAATGCAAATATTCTTGCTTCAAAAAAAAATCATTTTAAACATGACATATCAGTTTTAATTAAATAAAATTGATAAATTAATATATAATACATGACATAAATAAAATTATATTAACACACTTAACTATAAATAAAATATTTAATATACATCATATATCTTGAAATAAATATATGTTCTACACATATTTAAACAATATTGAAATATAGAAATATAACCTTAATATGTTAAAAACGTTATTGTTAATAAAATTAAAAATATAATGTATAGTTAAAAAAATTCACTTAAAATTCATATATCCAATTTTTTTTCATATAATAAATTATAATATATAAATATTTGTATACTACATTTATAAATAAAATCAAATAATTTATAGGAAAAAATGAAATCTTTATCTCTTTATTTTCAACATGTGATAAAATTAATTCTATGATTTTTCAATGACACTTAGCTACCTTGTGTTTCATAAACTTTACACTTTAATAAAATTTTCAATAATGCTGTTAAAAATCTATGTGTTAATGTTAAATAATATGAATGTCCAATAGTGAAATCATTTAGCAAGTGATATAGTATTCAACTAATTACAATTAACTTATAATAATTCAAGTTTAAATATATTTTTAATTTTATTATAATTTTGAAAATAAAATATATTGTTTTAAAATAATTAATTAGTTAGATTGATCATACATCATATATATTTTTTTAAAATTTAATACTATATTAATATTTTCTCGTAAAATTATAATAATATTAATTGATAGGGTACTAAATTGTAAAAAATATAAAATACAAAAACTTAACGCAAAAACAATAGTTTTTCCATAAGTAAAAACTACAAACATAAAAATAGTTGTTTTCCTAATTTATAGATAAAATTTTTACTTTTATAGAAAAATTTATTTATCATATTAAAAATATCTATAAAATATTACATACTTTGATTTTTAATTTTATATATATATATATATATATATATATAAACTGGGGAGGGGAGAGACAAAAATCGTATCCTCAACATGGATTATGTGTTAAAAGAAGCAATGACACTAAGCTACTCAACCTTCAGCAAATTAATAGGTTTTAAACATGTTAAATTAAACATATATGTGGCTGAATTTAAGATTTTCATACAGTTATTTAAATGTGATTATCATTAACTATTTTCATTTTATATTTATATTCTGATACCATCTGTGTATAACCTACCAATAAAAAATTATCAATCCTACTTATGATGATACATATATAACATGCTACTGATTTAAAATAATTAACCTTTCAATTGCTTAAGAATAAATTTAATACATAATAATTTAATAGTTCTATTTTAATAAAAATTTTATTACTGTCCATCTATTTTTAAGCTCCTATAAAAAAAATAAGAAATTGAAAATTATTCATTATAAAATTTTAAATAGCATGTTAGAAAAAGCTAACGTTTCGATATCCCTATTTATTTTAAAATTATAAATTTTTTCATTTTACCAAATCTAATGTTAATGGCATAAAAAATTGTATCTAGAACTAAAATTATTTTCGCAGTTTTAGTGGAAATAATGTATTTGTATATTGAAATATAATTTATTTTAATTCATGTCTAAATTTATCATTTATTAGTGTGTGTATCAAAATTTATGTAATAATAAATTATATAACTAATAAATGGAAATCTCCACTTAAATTCAAAAGCTCAAAATTTTCAGGCATTATAGGTTTTTAAATGTGGTTTTAGATCCTTTCCCAAAAGTATTGTCATCTAATAATTAAGCACTTAAAATTGTCATATCAATACTAAAAAATATATTATATACATTTAAATTTTAGAAAAATTATTTATTATGGTGTAAACAATTTCTTTGTTCCAATATTATTAAATGTAGGTGTATTATTAATTTCGTTAGCAAATGTTTTAAGTTTTATATTTGTATCATTGAGATAAATTGAAATGACACTCTACAAACGTGACAATCCAAATATTAAATAGAGAATTGTATATGTGAATTAGCAATTAAACAAGTTATAGTTTAAATAAGTTCATTTATTAACAAATGCAATTAAAAAAATTTATTTCAAAATAAAAAGTTAATTTTATAATTATAGCCAACAAATAAATACAATATTGATGTTTTAAAGAAAATGTTGATATAGAGACTTAATATTATATGCACCTTTCCATCTTTTTTTTTTTTTTCCATTTCGGAAATTAGTCACACTCTCTTGTTAGATTTAGACATTGTTTCTATCATATGGATGATGGATCCAAAAGAGTAAAATCAAAGGTCAATTCATAAGAACAAAACAATTCAGATTATGCGTTTAGATAAATATCAATAGAAAATTCCTGTTATATTTTGACTTGAAAACTTAGCAAACCACTCAAAAATGCCTACGGCTACTGACAATTGTTATATCATGGACATCTGTTTATATTGCAATGTGAACCAAGGGGTCTTAACACGTGTGACTTTTTTTTTTTTTAACCAGGCTCTCTTTTAACGAGATGTAAATAAAGAACGTTGATAACAACTTCCTATAATCATATAAAATTCTTATTGCTCATTTAGTATGTCGTAGTAGGGGCTTATCACTCATTGAATTTTGTTTTTTTCCTGTTTTTTAGAGGATTAATTGTACTTTACTTTGAGGCTCCTTTATTCCACTGAGGTTCATTAGTATTAATATTATAAATATTAAATAAAAATTAACATTAATATTATAAAAATTAATATTAAATAGATTATTAATTAATATTATTAATTTATTATTAATATTATTATTAAAGAGAAATAATTAATATTAAATATAAATATAAATTTATTAAATAAAAATTGATATTAAATAATACATGTTCATTACTTAACTAATATAGGTTTATTAGATAAAATATGTAAGTTCATTATTTAAAATAATGCTGGTTCATTATAAATGAACTGTAGGTTCATTAGTATCTGACTACATATTCATTAGTATAAAAATTAATATTATAAAAATAATATTAATATATTAATATTAAATAGATTATTAATTTAATATATTAATATTATTGTAAGCGGCGGGGTTCAGCACGCGTCCATGTTTTCGGCGACCACAATACTATGTGGGCTCAAGGCCCACAAGGGAGATACAGCATGAGCTTATAGCCTAAGTCGGAGATGGAGTTGCCATCCGGATGAGACCCAAGAAAAACTTTTACAGCAACTGGATTCCACGAAGGTTCCCCAAAAGCTGTTTTCAGAGGCTGGATTAGGAAACTGGGTATGGGCTTTTGGAAGCCCACCCAACCTTACGGTTGGCCTCCGTTTGTGTTTTATGTTTTATTACCTTTAATTATTCAATTACCTCCTTATTTACATGCAAAGTTGCAATCGGCCGCTAAACAATTGTCCAGTTTTACAATTTAGTCCAAATTTGCATATTAATCTAATTTCATGCCAATTAAATCATCATCACATCACATATTAACAATTAAATTAACAACGCAGACAAAATAAATGCGCATGCAAGCAAATAAAATAAATAATAAGATAATAAAATGAAATAAAATGCACACTCAAAGAAAAATGGGGAGGAAAAATGATTACAACCCTTTTACACATAAATAATAAAAATAAACACAAAATAAAATAAAAAATATATAATAAACTAGAAAACTAAAGATTAGCTAATAGTGACCAATTTGTCACCCTAATGCATTATTCCTAAAACCTTAGCAAGTTAGCTCCATAACATTTAACAAAACCTACAAGAGAAACAACAGAGTCAAATTCCTACAAATAAAATAAAATGAAATAATTAGACCTAATTTAACCATAAAACGTATAAATAATCATAATAAAATAAATAACTACAAAAAGCATTAAAACAAACATGCATAAACAATATTTCCAAAAAAAAAAAAACATGCATAAACAACAAATAGACAGAATATAAAAATGATTTCAAAATAAACAATAAATATTCAAAAGGATCATGCAAAATTTAACCAAGGAATTAATATGCAAAGAACATGGATTTGACAAAAAAAATATCAATAAAAGCAAGGCACTTCCACTCATGTTTCCCATCAAAGAAAATAAACATATAAAAAAATTAGTAAAGAAACAAATACTATTTGGATTAGTAAAAATTAAATGACTGAAGCGAAGATTTTAACAACACAAAATTGGACATAATAGAAGAGAACAATTGAGGCGGCACCTTATCACAATCAGGAGTCGTCTGAGTGTAATAGGGTGTTGAAAGGCGACACCTTATTACACATGCACATTGATTTTACATAAAACTGATTTTCCGAAAATAAGAAATTTAATTTTTGGCAACAATAATAGATATAAATCACATAACTATGGAACTTGGGTATTAACTAATTGTAAAATAGATTAAATGAATGAAATTCAATTAAAGAGAAGTAAAAGGACTATAAATGTTAAGACCCGAGTTTTAATTAAAAATTTTATTATTAAAAATGGAATTTGCAGTGTTAATAAAATAAATTTAATTTAAAATTTTATTATTTAATTATCTAATTTATTATTCGATGTTGAATTATTTATTGTATATTTTAAATTTAACTAAACTTTATTCAGTTATTATATACGTATATACATATGTTTATATGTGTATATATTATATGTATTTGATAAGTTGTATAAATAATGTGTATATTTAAATAAGTGGTGAGAGATTTAAATGTTATTATTATTATTATTGTTATTATTATTATTATTGTTTAAAAACAGAAAAAAAACAAGAAACATGAAGTCAAAGCATTCAGACTACTTTTGTTTCTCATTTTTTTGTTCGGGTATTTTCCCTCTTCCCCTGCATTTCTTTTCTTTCTCTTCGATCTGTCCAAGCTTCAGCTTGCTTTTGTTTCTTTTTCTTTTTTTTTTCGATCTCAGCCTTCATTGATTTTCCTCATCAGCATTAATATCTCTCCCTTTCTTGCTGGTCTGAACCCGCTGATGTCTACTGTCCCTGTGCGCAATTTTCCCTGAGATGCGGGACTGGTCTTCAAGCTGTTCTTGCCGTTGATCTGCTGCCTGTGTCATCGCCATCAGCTCGAGCTTCAGCCATCTTCGAGCTCTGCTTCCTCGCGTGTGAACAGCCAGCCTTACATCTCCTCTTCTTCGTGCTGTCAAGCTTGCTCCCTCTTGCTGCAGTTTTGGTTTTTCTTCGCGTGAACCAGACCCATGGCTGCCTCAGTCATCTTCACTTGCGGTTGATCGACGGCTCACTTCGTTTTCTGGCGAGCCAAGCTACTCCTCACACCAGAACGAACTCGATTTCTTCCTGAGGTGCGAACCGTTCATCAAGCTGCAGCAGAGGACGTCTTCATCAGCAAGCTCCGGTCGATCACAGGCAAGGCCAGGCCCTTCCTCGCGCGTTTCAGACCTGAGGTTTGCTGAGTGGTTTGAGCAGTTCGTTTCTTTCTTCTTCCAGCTGCTGTTGTGCTTCTCTTTTGCTTGTTGTAGCCTTGTTCCTCTCTGCACGAGCCAAGGT
>CATIWK010046556.1:0-11297 GCA_949634005.1 Mallotus japonicus | reverse complement strand
ATTGTGATTATATATTCTGTTAATTTTGAAATAATTTTGTTGTTTTTATTTTTGTTAGAATGTATTGTTACAGTACTTGAAAGTTGCAGGACGAGGGGTATTGACTCTTCCTGCTGGTTAATATACGAAGATTTATCGAATTGTATAGCTAATCAATGCTAATTAGTGTGCATCCAATAGTTTTGTTAGTCTGTTTGAAAATATTAATGTTATAATTATATTTGATTTTCTTAATATATTTTTTTTTTAGTCTCAAATTTAATTTTTTTGTTTTTTTTATTTTTCCTCTTTTTCAGACCCTAACTCTCTAACGGTATATCATCACATGCTCAAATAACACGTTATCCGCAATATAGTTATAAAAATAATTGCTTTTAGTAGTTATTTTAAATTTATCTCCAAATGTATTGATTTTTATATGATGTTTTATTATAATTTATGATTAACTAATTGTTTGGTTAAATTTGATAATTTAATTTAAGAATAATTTTGTTTTATTTATTTTAGTTTTCATCTCATTATTCATTCCATTATATTTATTTTAATTACAATTGTTATTTGTACATTAATATATATATATATATATAAACTTTAAAATATATATTATTCACATTCCGTGCAACGCGTGGATTGAGAACTAGTTATTAATTAAATTGTGCATGTGCTGTTTCTATGTCATCGCCCTAAAAACCAGACTTCACCTTTTTCTTATTGATCTATCTCACATCGAAGAAGAAGTGTCTCCATCATTTAACTTTAGACTAATTTTAAAAAATCATATTAACCATCAATCCTACATAAATTTATCAAAATATAAATTATCTATCAATTACTTACACAGACTCTCATGTATAATTAAATAAAAATTTATTTATTTTTCATATTTTATATTTTATCATGTACTGTGTAACGAGTAAAAAATTTAAAATTTTATTATTTTCCAATATTAATATAAATTATTATCTTATAATAATTAATTTTTTAAAAACAATATTTAAATTGTCGGTCCATTAAATTCCGCTAAAAATTAATTATAGCATAAATTATTTATATTTTTCCCTTAATTGTGTTGACACAAGTCTTCATGGTAGCTAATTTTAGATCTTTCATTTTCATCATCTTTCTCAATAGAAAAGAACAAAAATAAAAATTGCTTCTCTTCAACTACCCTTTTGAAATTTGGAAATCCTAAAGTCAACAACAAATAATTAGGTAACATCTTTAAATTGATTTATTTTCCATTTCCAAACTTAAAAAATAATACATGTGGTGGGTCCATGGAATATTTCATGTAAAGGTATGTTTGGCAGGCAGCAAATTTTGCATTCAAAGTCACACACTCTGTTCACATTCAAATTAATTGTGTGAAAATTTGCTTCTACAAAATGGACTTCCATAAAGTTTAATCATTACCTCCTTTTGGTATTTGATAAAGAAATTCAAACATGATGGCATACTATGATGCTAAAACATGTCCACACTTATTTTCCAAAAAAAAAAAAAAAAAAAAAAAAACATGCCCACACTTGTAAATTAATATCAAATCTAATTTACCAAATTTTTTATTTTTTTCTTTTTATATTATTATATAAAAATTAATTTATAATAAAATTAATAGGTATAATTTACCTTTAAATCAGATAAAAATATTATATAAAAATTAATTTTTAAACAAGAATGGTATAATTTAAATCCTACCTCAATATTTTTGTAAATGTTTTTTTTTATATTATTTGAACGTTTTTTTAAAAGAAGGAAGAAACTTCATGAAAAATATCAGATACCAGAGAATTAACAATCAAAGGTGGAGGCTGACTAACCCATTCCACCAGGCCAGACACAGAACCTGTGCTCCTAGCTAACAAGTGGGCAACAGTGTTCGCAGACCTATGAACAAAATGAAGTTTAACATTGTCAAACTTACTGACAAGAAGCTTACAATCATCAATAACCAAATTGAGGGTATAATTTCATTAATTAAGTTTTTTAATTAATAATGAAGGTGATATAATCTAAACATTGATGAACCGTATAACAGGATTTTAAAAATCAACAATGATAGGATTTGAATCTCACACTTTAGAATATTCTTAAAGAGGAGTGACCATTTAATTACTCATTTAGAGATTATTAATTAATTAAGTTTTTTTTATCTAAAAGTGTATACTCTACAATTGGACTTGGTAATACAAAAGAAGTTAGTGTTCAAATTGAGATGATGTCTTTTATTTTGAAAAGCTGTTAGAACTACCAAAAGAAAATGGACAAAATTAGATATTTGTTAGATATATATGTCTAATATTAGGCGTAGAAGAAAACCTCAACTAACATGCACAAGTGTAGGGAAAATTTTAATTTTTGTTGCTTGATTATGCTAAAATTTATATATATATATACACACACAGAATTACACTAACTGACTAATCAGAAATAGAATGTTTTCGTTGAAATTCACTTAAATAATGTAGTTCCATATGTTCATCTATGAAAGGAGGCTTGGATGGTTGAGGCAATTCAACATCCCTTCTTCTAAGCATTTGAACTATTTTTGTCATTGTTGGTCGTAAACGTGGTGATTCCTGAGTGCATAATAGTCCAATTTGAGTCACTCTTTTCATTTCTTCCATGTCTTCTATCTCCATACTTCTATCAATAATTTCTGATATTGAATTTGACTCAAAATGCTTCCATACCTGTACATGTACATATATTGTAAACAAAATTTTATTAATTTTTACATCTAATATCTTTCATATCTGGTAGTCACAAAAATTTCAATTAGTCGGGAGTTCAAACTGAGTGGACTCACAAGAGGTAAAAACTAGATGTTTTCTTCATAAATAAGACTCGAACTGGAGATTTTACTTACAAGAATTTAAAATTCTTTACCACTTGGACTAACAGGTGTTGGTAAAATGCCACCTTCATCTTTAATTAAAATAATTTTTTTTATTTAAAAAAAACACAAACATAAAATACTTAGAGAGGGTTAAAGGAGATTACATGGGCAACTAGGGTTTCGAATATATCCTCGGATTGATACTTGTTGTTCTCTAACCCTGTTACTATTTCGATCACAAGAACTCCAAAGCTATAAACATCAACTTTCTCAGTTAATCGTCCCTTGGCAATGTATTCAGGAGCCATGTAACCACTTCAACCCAACAAAAAACAAAAACAGCAACATATTAATCATCACAAGTTACTAAGCTTTAATAGCACCAAATAAATTATTTAAAAAAAATGGAAAGATTGGAAGTACTTACAGTGTTCCAGCAATTGCTGTGTTGATTAAGGAATGATCACAAGAATAAAATCTAGCTAATCCAAAATCTGAGATTTTTGCTTTATATTTCAAGTCTAATAAGACATTGCTAGCTTTGATGTCTCGATGAATAATTCGTACTTGACAGTCCCTGTGGAGGTACTCTAAACCTTCTGCTATTCCTGTGATAATTTGAAGTCTCCTTTTCCAACTGAGTTCTTTCTTCTTTGCTGGATCTTTCTTCCATTGGTTGCACAAAAAAATTTTTTAGATTGTTAGAAAAACAACTAAGAATCCATGTCTAATTGTCATGAAACATGCAGTTATATATTCGGACTTTCAAGCAATAGTCCTTTTAGGTTAAGTGACTTAAATACTGATGAACAATAACAGTCCAATAACGATAAGATTTGAACTATATGAAGGAGTACGAAGTGATCTAATGTTTCGTACTCCTTCATATACTTTTCTCCATGTACTTTTGTGCTTAGAAGTTCTACACAGCGTACATGGAGAAAAGTGGCATTAGACCACTTCGCACTCCTTCACTGGCTAGGTCATAGTTCTTTAACATGGTATCAGAACTTCCGAGCACAAAATTTAATTGGAATTGTTCATATTTATGTATAGTATAGAGCTGATTGCTTACCAAATAGCATGAGATCAAGACTTCTGTTAGCTAGATATTCATAGACAAGAAAGCTGTCAACACTAGTGAAGCAGCAACCAAGAAACCGAACCAAGTTCATGTGCTGTGCTCTACTAATAATGTCCACTTCATTGCAAATTTCATGAACACCATTCCTTCTACCCACATATAAACGCTTTATTGCGATTTCTCTACCATCTCGTAAGGTTCCCTATTCATTTCATGATCATCACATTCATAAGAAGCCTTTAGAAAGATCTACAAAGAGAATCGAAATAAAGCAAAACAAAGATGAAATTCATGAAGTGCATATATATATATACACATATACACAGATGAATATACTTTATATACTTCACCATAACCTCCTTGGCCAAGCTTGAGGTCATCGTTAAAATTTTCTGTTGCTGTTTTTAATGTTGCATACTTGAACTGTAAGAACTGCCTCCCTTCATCTTCTGAGCATAAGTCCTCCATCCCTTCAAAATGTAATAATATGAAACAGTTTGCTCCGATATCTTACAATGTGTAATTCAAGAATTAATTTAAACTATTGCTTAACTAAGTACTAATATTGTCTTTTTGCAGTGTTACCTCTTATTTCTTTTATGCCATTTTTTCTTATGTAAGTGTGTTTGCCAACACAGACTCCAATGCCTATTGCCATCAAGCACACTATGACAATGCCAAATATATACGTAATGTATGAAAATATTTCTTCTGCAAGACAACAATGAAATGAACAACACAACATTAGTTTCTCTAAACTGAATGCTATAATTTGTAAAAATTTTAAATGTAGCGGCTACCTGGGGTTCGAACTTGAGACCTTATATGCACGTATATAAGAATGTATGTGCACATTGATCAATTTTATTCAATGTTTATAGGTTATGGCTAACTCTATAAATGCATCAAACTAACCTCTAGTTTTACCAGCAGATTCATTTGCAAATGAGAAGTCAGCATAACGAAGAAAACAGCCAGCATTAAGCACACGTGCCTCGGTGGATGGGAGGCAAGATAAGGCGGAGGTAATTGCATTAGACAAGCAATTATAGCACAAATCTTTATCCAAAATCTTCCAGCAACTGGCCATGCCATATGCTGCGTTCCCTTGTGAATTCTGATGCTTTATTGCAAAGCCTCGCCACATTGGTTCAGTTATTGGAGCCCTGAGTAATAATTCATCCAGCACCGTCTCTACTGCGTCTCTGAATTCTCGTGCATGATTTGCATCAGGGCCACATCTCTGCTCAAAGAAATGCAACTTCTGTCAATGTTCAATTACAGAAATAGCAATCTTTATATCGCTAGACGATCAAGATTAGTTCATCATCTCCATATCATAAGAAAAATAAAAAAAGAATAAGAAAAAGAAGGAAAGAGAGGAAAATTTTTACTCTAGTATCTTCATGGCTCAAGGCTTCACGATAGAAAGTGTAATTCTCAGCTCTAATGAAACACCCATCAAGATAAACACGGCCGCCGGTGTTGGGGAAGCAACCGGGGATGAGGGTATTTATCTGGGTGAAGCAAACAGCACATTCATCAGGGGAGAGGTCATCCATGCATTGAGAAAGGACATATAATCGATCAGGTGGCTTCCCTACGGCCTTAAATGCAAACTTGTTACGATAAATTTCATCTTGCATGTAATCTGTGATTCTTGAGTAGTACTTGAAGTAATTGGATACATTTTGGACATGTTGTTTACCACATATACGTGCAACAATGTCAGTTCTGGGGTCTGCATATGAAAGATTGTTGCTAATATTGATACAAAGTGATGACATGAAGATGATGAAAGATAGAAGAGAAATTGCCATTACAAGAAAGAGAAGAGGGGAAAGATTTTATGGTTGTTCATGAAATTGTTATTATTTTTTTTTAGTGTTTATTTTTTCTTGTCTTTCCATTGTTATTTTTAGCTATATTTAGTTTTTTTTTTCCTACTCTGTGGTGTTAAATGAAGGATATACATTTTTAATTTTTTGAGAGGAGAAGTAGGTGGCAAAACAAACACATGCAACTGAAATTTTGAAATGTTTTGTTATGGATGCTATAAGCATTGCTAGACATTTCAATAATGTCTTTGATTGGTTTTGTCAAGCTTAAGTTTATGTTTATGTTTATGATTTTGTTTTTGTTGTTGTTTGGATTTGTTTTGTCATAGATCACAAGTAGAATAAAACACCAAAATCTAAATATGATGATCTTTTGAACCATAAGCATCGGCAAGAGATGGGCTTATTGCCCTTTTCAGAACATGTTGCAAGCATATATGACCAGAAGGTGGAGATATTTTTTATTTTTTGTTTTTAATTTCTATTTAGGACTTTGATCCGATTAAATGCTTGAGTCAAGGTGAAGACCAGAACCAAATCGCCAAAAAGAAAATATGAATTTGTGAAAAATGGATAGTATGTGGATTTAAAAAATGGACAACGCTATTACAAATATTAACTTTGTTTTCTGAGTTGATTCTGAGTAGTTAGCAAATTGTTTCAATTTATTTACCCTCCGATGAATATAGCAATCCATGCATAGCTGACAATTATCAAATAAAGCAAGTATGCAAAGTATCAGATTGGAGAGCCTATAGATGAATTTGCAGAGGTCTTCTCACAGATAATGGAATTCAAAACTCATAGGAGAAGGAAAATAAGTGCATAATATAATAACTACAAAATTCTAAGTTCTAAATACCAATTATTATTTCATAACTTTAATTATTTAATATTATTAATTATTAAAATTTTTTATATATGTTGATTAACCATTTAAAAAATAATTTTAAATTAAGTATTTTAGATATATGAATTTATCATCATTAATATGTATTAGGAGAATTTTACCCTCGTGGATCCAACATGCTCAAACTTTGAATTAGTCGAAACCCTTAAGGCCACGGGAGGCATTAAATGAAAAAAAAATCATAAACTATATATATTATCTTCAATAATAAAAAATTACTAAAAATTTTGGATTTAATAGCTACAAATATAAAGTAGAAATGTTAAATAAAATGTTCTATCATTATAAGTGATTTTTAACTTATATTGTGTTATCAAATTAATTTAAAATTGATGAATATTTATTTATTTAAAATTAAAGTGATAAGTGATATTATCAAGCACTAATACAATTAATGGACAAAACATCTGAAGCAGAACAACATATATGTTGGACGGTTGACCATTCACAACCCATCCCAAAACAAAGGACACATGAAAACAATTGCGGCAAAATTTCCAAAACTTTTGTTATGCGGAGACTGTTGGAAAGTTTTCATCTGAGCTGTAAGCTACAATATGAAGTTGGCTCAGACGTAATCAATCTTCTTTCCGCACCCTTTTCATTATCGGGATTTTGTTGCCCTTGTCAATAGAAGGCCACTAGCAATTTTATTGTAACAGTAGAATTCAAGAAGAAATGCCATGAGATCTGAGTGAGAATGCTTCAAAAAAGATGTTGGGGTTGAAATGAGTGCCAGTATCCGTAACGTTTGGTCAGATCACAAGGGCTAAGCTCAAGCCAACGCCACTTCCGATCAGGTTAAAGAAAGCATACGGACTTGCATGTCAATGTGAAATTTTTGTGAATAAGTTGGTATCTGGCCACTGCTAGGACAATTTCCCCAATGCAGCTTCTGCCTGTCATTTTTCATCTGAGCATTCAGTTAGAAGTGCAGTGATTAATGTGATGCTACTCACCACCGAAGGCAATGGAATTTCCCTTGCCAGGAAAGCCAGCAAGACTGGCAGAATTTCTTCAACTCAGCTTCTGCCCCTCCCTGTTCGTGTGGCTATTATTTGATGCTACTCATCATTCACCAAAGACATAACTGGAATCCCCTTGCTGGAAAAGCTCGTGCACTTGACCTGCAGTTCATCCCCCACCTCAAAATGCCTCTTGCCATTTGCCTGCATGGCAGTGAAATAACAGTGATTTTCATGAAGACTCCAAGGAAAAAAGTAATAAATAAACAAAAACTTAGAGCACCATTGCCTTTTGAGATTTGAGATATTAAAGCCTTTGCATATGAACATACTCAACACTCGACACAAGTGAAATGGTAGAATGAAAGGACTTCTGAAAGATAGTTGGTTTTGTAGTAAAGGCCTGTTGAAGATTCGAGTTGCTCTTCAACTTATGCAAGTGTGAGCTGCAACTTGGGCCAGCTCTTGTTTGCCAGTGAGCTGCTGTTGCAGCAAGATTGCAGGGATATTATTCCCTGACAAGAAGTTGACTTTATTCCTTCTTTTCCATACTTGTAAGAGGGATAAAAATATTCTCTACCTGCTGCCTGGCAGGATGTATCAGTCAAGTTGCTGAACCTATTTCAGATTTCTATAGCCTATAAAAGCAGTAGTTTGTAGTTGAATTGGTGTGTGAATCAGATAGTTCTGATAAAACTTCATTTTCATTTCTCTATTCGTTTGAGTTCTAGCTTTCAGATCAGAATTTTCTGCCTAGATCTAACAAACTCCACCAATGTGCAGTGAGGTAATTGCATTATGTGCTTCAAAAAAGACTAAACAGTGACAGAGGACAATTTATATTGTCCTCAGAAATAAGTCCAATCTAAAATGGCAAGTAGTGAGATAATACATACATCAAACCGAAGCATTCCACGAACTGCACCACCCAAATCAAGTACCAATCCATGTGTACGAATTTGATAGACTTTGGCAGTAACCTTTGTCCCTAGTTTCAAACTTCGTGCACCCATAGGAATTTCAACTTCAGTCTCAACATTATTGAAGTTATCCTTAGCACGGGAAAGGATAACAGAACTTGAGGTTGATGAGGGAGAGTCATCATTTTTAGGTGTTTTTACTTTTGCCTTCTGATTTCGTTTTGTTGCTCGGGGAGATTTAGATGCATTACTGGCACCTTGACTCAGACCAGTAGCTTTTTCCTCCTCATCACACTCTGCAATGCTTCGAATTAGAAATGCCGGTGATGATGAAGTTGAAGGGTTTGCCTCACTGCTATTCAATGAAAACTCGGCCATGGGTTTCTGCTCATCTTGTCCATCAGGCACATTTTCAACTGAAGCCCAAACCTTAGGCATTTCTTTCACAGCAGAAACAGTTCCTCCAGCCACAATATTTGTCTCGGATCCTAGCTTGGGTGAAGTAGCTTTAAGAGATAATTTAATGTTACCACGAACATCCTGCCCTATGCACATCAAAGAAAGCTGCTGGCCAACAGATACTACATCTGAAACCTTGGAAACCTGGTGAAAGGAAGACAAAAAAAAAGGACTTAAGATGTGAAACAGTAAAGCCAAAATGAAGGGAAAAATGAATTCTTCTAACAGAAGTAGTGTTAATAATTCCACGGCCTCGAGAGTGTTGGCCCACGCACAGACATGTAGACTATAAAGGGAGTTGAGCCTATGTAACACAAAACCAATTGCTTGTATGAAGTTCCAATCTACACCACTTATAAGCTACTTTATTGCTTTGCACTTTTCCAACTTGGGATATATTCTCCAACAAATAGGTTATTAACTAAATCCACATTCTGTAAATTAGGATGAATTTCAATGGCAGCAATCTTTGAAAATGTGAACCAAAAATAATGCATGTAACAAATCTATGATCAACTTTTAATAGCCATCTTCCATCTATGAATTGGTTTCCCTCCTCTTCAGCTAAAGTTTTAAGTCTTTAATTGGAACAACAATACCTCATAACGGAGCCAGTAAAATTCATTACTAATAGAAGTTTTACAATAGAAGTCAAATTTATTTTAGATGCCTGAAGTTTGAGAGACTAAGCTTCAAACAATCACAAGAAACACTTCAGTATGTCACTACATACCTGTTCATGTGATAACTCAGAAATATGCAGCAGACCCTGCTGGCCACCATTAAATGTAACAAAAGCACCATATTCTTTAATTGATGATACAATGCCTTTGTAAATTCCACCAACTTCAATCTCACGCCCAATTACGAAATCAATCTAAAAGACAGAAGAAAGTAGCAATTGCAATTAAAGAGACTTTATATAAAAACAAAACTATTTATCGCTCATAAAACAGTTTATATGGATACCTTGGATAACATAATATATGATACATCGAGGTTTATGTTGCAATGATTCAAAAAAGATACTGCTGGAATTATTTTGCTGCATGAAAGCAATTTACTCCAAAAAGAACAAATGCATTTTTTTAGGATAGATGAACTATATGAGCAACAGGAGTAACATGATGGAACTCACCATGTTACTTCTGGGTATTGACCAGAAGGATAGCTCAGAAAACTCCATACATGACAGGAAGAATAGTTGAATTTCCATAATTAAAGCTTTCACCTAACCTATGACAATTTGTTCAGCACAGAACTCCAGCGGATGTTGGTTGCCCAAATTAACATGAAAAGATAATCTTAAAGCAATTTTTTTTTCTTTTTCTTTTTCTTTTTCCTTCTAATTTACAAGCCTTGAGATATTGAAAGTGGTTGTGAAGTTCAGACACAATACATTATGTGATACAAATCCACATATCTTAAAAATGCTGCTGAAGATAACAACATTTTCATTAAACTAAAGAAATATAAACAATAGAGCTCAAATGAGCATGACAAATACCATTTCTTGTGCTTTGTCCATTACCCCCTGATTCTTGGCAACGACAGTAAGCGTGCCATCACTAACAGACAATCGTGCACCTAGATGAAAAAGATACGGTGGCCATCATCAGTAACATACTGAAGAATCTGAAATTTTCTTAAATTTACAGCAGACAATTTAATCAGATCAGCATGCATGCAAAAGCCTCAATGCCTACTGTTTTTATAGCGAATAGTTCATAATCCAGGGATACACGAAGTGATTGATGAGTTCTCTGCATCAATGCATATCAGGTGTGATAGTTGCCATTCCCTGTACATAGCAAACTTATATATAGAATCATCTAAAAAAAATGAAAAGATTGGACTGCATCTATTTTTTGTCCTTGAAAAAGTATGACCAATATTCGCAAGTCTAACCAGAAGTCTTGCCAAATATTAACAACGCCACCATAAGTTTGAACTAAGTTAAAGAACAACAACTCCAGAAGGAAAGATGATGTGAGATACCAAACCAGTGACTGCCATTATATGATTGCATTTTCTTGAGTCAACAAGAAAACTTGAAAACAAGAGCCATTATTACAAAATTAATGGAAAGAAAATCCTAAGCATCAAATGGTAAAGTGGGTATCAAATCTAGTAAGAAGCTATCAAGTGATGGACTGAACTGTATGATGTTTATGATAGATAATTCAGACCTGTCTCCTCTTCAATTTTTCTCTTAAGGACACCAAGAGGGCCAATCAGCTGACGAAGAGTATCATTGCTGAATTTAAAGGTAGCTGCATCAT
>CATIWK010046542.1:0-21782 GCA_949634005.1 Mallotus japonicus | reverse complement strand
ATAGTAGCGACATGTATCCCGATCCATATCAAGTTGTTGCACAAAATGCTTGGAACAATTGCACTATGAGCACAGAAGATGAAGATAAGGAGCTTGAATATTCATCTTAAATTTTTTTTAATTAATTTAACTTTAGTTTTGTTTTAAAGAAGGTGTTTTCTATACTCACTTTATTTTAAAATAAAATAACTTACTTAATTTAGAAAAATTTATCTAAATTTATAAAAAAAATGTAAGAATTTTATTTTACTTTTTGTAAAATAATACTATTTTTCATAAATATACGAGTTAGTATTTCTTTTATTATAACTTAATATATTACTCCTGCCACTTGGTTCAAGTGGCTAGGGAGGTACCCATGACTCTTGTGATCATAGGTTCAAGTGCATTTAAATGTTGAACTATCCATTTAGGGCTGGTTAGTTCCAGCTATAGGGTCGGCTCCGTTTAGAGATAGAGGGTTCAGATACCCCTCCCCCCTCCACCTCCTTAGCCAAAAAAAAAAAAAACTTAATATATTCTACGTTAAATTGTTACTCTATAAAAATTAAACTAATTTTATGGAATTAATTGTTATAATTGTAGAATTTTTTCTATATGTGTTTGTGCTACTTTATAGGGGTGTAATCGAGTCGAGCCGAGTCGAACTTTAACTAGTTTGAACTTGGTTCATTTATAATCGAGTTGAGCTGGAGCCCAACTTACTATGTCACTTGGTGTTCACGAGCTATTTGTGAATTTAAACGAGTCTAAATGAGTTTATAAAAATTTTAAAAAATACAAATAATAAATTAAAATTATACATAAAAATTGAAAATAAATTATAATATATTTTATAAAATTATGATTTTATTCTAATAAATAAAAATATTTTTTACAATAAAAATTTATATATTATATATCTAAAATCAAATTATTAAATATTAAAATTAGGAGCTGACTGCGAACTTCTATTCGAATTTATTCGCGAGCTTCACGAGTCAAGTTTTATATAGTTTGAACTCGACTCGTTTATTAAATAAGCTTCCATATATGAGCTCAAATGAACTTTTATCGAGTCGAATACCGAGCTGCTCGCAAACAGTTCGGCTCGTTTACACTCTTACTACTTTATGAATTGATAATTTTTTTTAGATTGATATTTTTGTAAAGAATAAATCTTAATTTAGAAAAATTTATTTTATTCAAAAAATGTGAAAAGATTATTATTTTTTTGTGAAATAATATTATATTTCTTAAGTGTAATAATTAATAATTTTTATTATTACTTGATATATTTTCGTAAATTATCACTATTTTCATCAATTTAATATAATTTTATGTAAAAATAGTTAAAATGATTTCAATTTATGTAATTATAAAAACTATAAAAATTAATTTCATAAAAAGTAGTTTATTTTTTTATAGTGCAACAATTTAATGTTAAATATATTAAGTTATAATAAAAAAAACACTATAATTTTTATATTTACAAAAAAAAATGATGTTATTTTAAAAAAAAAGCAATATTTTTTACTTTTTTTTTTTTTGTAAATTTAGATAAGTTTTCTTTAACAAAAGAATAGAAAGAATATTGTAAAAAAAAATATTAATTCTCCAAAATTTTTAAAACCTTTTTAATCTTTATATTTTTTTACTCTTCAATTTTGTCCTAAAATTTGAAAAAAAAATTAGAAAATTATTCTCTTTTTATGATCAAATATGATCGTTATTCTAGAGATAAAGTATCATTCCTTAAGATAGTTTTCAAAATTTTCCGTTGATTTTCATATGGGTAGAAAATAGACTTATTTGTCAATTGCTTCAATTTTAATTAATGGGTGAACCTCGTAAAACTAAATAAAAAATTTAGTAATTGAAAAAATAAAAATTGAAGTTCGGTGATCTAATTGAAATAAAACCAAAATTTGGTAACCTTCAAAGTAATTAATCCAGAGAGGATTACCAGTTGACTTGTGTAGTGAGTTTAATTGGGTTAAATATGGTGTTAGTCACCTAACTTTATACTTATTGCAGTTTGGATACTCAACTTCAATTTGTTTATTTTTAGTAACTTTAATTTTATTTTAAAAATGATACTGTCAAAAATTTTTAGTCCTTCAAATTTTTTTTGACATCTTTTTAATTCTTAAATCTTTTTACTATTCATTTTAGCCCTATAATTTCAAAAAGTTTTAGAAAATTATTCATTTTTTGTGATCAAATATTGATATTATTCCATGGATAAGTATAGCTTCTCAAGATAGTTTTTAAATTTTCCGATTTTCATAGGGGTAGAAAAATATGAATTTATTTGTCAATTATCTTCATTTTTTGGACTAAATATTAATTTTAGATAATTTATGGATAAAAAAATTTTATTGTTACTGTCAAAAAACTGAATAGAATTTTGATAATTGAAAAATTAAAAGTTAGGTCATCTACAACCCAAAATACCAAGTTTTGCACTATTTTAATGTTTTCACTGTGATTTGCTCTCTAACACATAACACCAAATTTCACAGTAAAAGAAATATTTTCTGTATATTCTTTTATTTCTTTTATTTTTATTACTTCCTTACTTTTTTTATTAGTTTTACAAATTATACTCATACTTTTTTATTTTGTGTATATTCATTGAATTTAAATATAAATAATATTATTTTTACAAATTATTTATTTTTTAATTAAAAAATAAATAAAATAATTATCATGAAAAAGGAAATAAAATAATATAAAGTTAATTTTAGTCTAAAATATTTCAAATGTAAAAGTCTATAACTTATTTTACAATTATACAAAAAAGAAACAGTATTTACTATGTGAACGGTGCCATAGTAAATTTTTCGTGGCACAGTTCACATGCAATAAATTAGTGTGTGTTTTGGCGTAAAATTGAAGCTCATCCCACTCTAATTTCTGTACTATTTTGATGAAATGGCGCAGCACCAAAAAGAAGCCTTAAAACATCTTCAATTATACTCTTTATTCTAAATATAAAAAAAAAATAATACTTTTTATTCTAAAGAGTTTTTTTCACAATAAAAAGCATTTCAAAGAATCTTTAAATATAAATAGTGAAGAAATTTATACAACTTTAACTCTTGATATTTTTAATCTTCATTTTACTTTATCCAATAAATATTAATATTTAATTTTTTTCCTTCTTTTTTTACAAGATTTCCTTCTATTTATTTAATTTTTTTCCTCCATTTGATAAAAATAAAAAATTTTTCAATAAATAGATAAATATCAATTAATATGTTACATAGGTAATTGAAATATTTTAGAGTAAAGAGTGAAGTAGAGCCAAATAAACTTTCTACTCTAAAATAAAAATATAGAGAGTGTATTAGAGCATCTCCAATAGACTCTTTATTTAAGTAAAATTCTTTATTTTAAAGAGTGAAACTAAAAAAATGGTTTCTAATACACTCTCTATATTTTTATTTTAGAATAGATAGTTGATTTGGTTCTCTACATGTAGAGAGTCAAACCTCACTATTTACTCTAAAATATTTCAATTCCCCATGCAGAATATTAATTGATGTTTATCTATTTATTGAAAATAATTTTCTCTTTCATCAAATAAAAGAAAAAAAATTAAATAAATAAAGAGAAATTTTGTAAAAAATAAAGGAGAAAAAAATTAAGCGTTAATATTTATTGGATAAAGTAAAATGAAGATTAAAAATATATAGAATCTATTGGAGTTGTACAAATTTCTTCACTCTTAATATTTTAAAATTCTTTGAGATGTTTTTTATTGAGCAAAAGATGCCCTTTAAAATAAAAAGTACTATTGGAAATGTTCTTGGAGATTATTTTTTTAGTTTGACTCTTTAAAATAAAGAATTTTGCTCAAATAAAAAATCTATTGGAGATATTCTTAAAGTTGGATAATCTAATTGAAATAAGGGATAATTATTATTTCCCCTGTACTTTTGCCTAATATACTATTTCATCACTAATATTTGAAAAAATATTTATTTATCCCTGACATTTGTAATTCCTATACTATTTCATTTCTGACAGAGGAACTAATGAGTGTTAACTATTGCAAATATTAGGGATGAATAAATGTTTTTCAAATGTTAGAGATAAAATAATGTATTAGAACAAAACACTAGAAAACTAGCAATTATCCTTGAAATAAAGTCAAAAATTGATAACCTGTGGAGTAATTAACCGGAGTTTAATTAGTGATTTTAGGTGCTGCTTGGTTTTATTCATAGGGGATCATTCTACTCTTATTCCCAAAAAAAAAAGGTAACTTTTAAATATATTTTTCAAATGCAAAAGTTTTTTAGTGTTCAAATAATATAAATATGAAATATATTTTACTTAAAAAATTTTGTGACAAATTAAAATTTTATGCAAAGTTACTTTTTAAATACAAACATTCCTGTAATTAATTCTTATGTATAATTTGTTCAGGATGCATGACATTCTAAGTAGGTAATAATAATTAATTTTAATTTAAAAAATTAATGATGAAATTATTATCAATTTTAAAAACTAAAAATTAATTTATTAAAAATAAAAATCAACCATAAAATTAAGAAATGATAAAATTTATTTTGTAATTAAAATCCTAAAAATAAAAATTTTTATTATCAGGAAATAAGTAAACATAATTTAAGATTAAAAAAATAGAAGAAATTAAAAAAGAAATGGTAGAGAGATAGAAGCAGGCCACGTAGAATCATAGTTTTGGCGGTTCTTCTTCATCATCATCATCATCATCATCCTCCAACTCTAGCCTCTCATTCTTCCTCTCCCAAAAGACATACACAGCACAACACGCAACAGATTAAAACAAACAGAGCTCTGTTTTGAATATTTTTCTTTTTTCTTTTTTTCTTTCCCTTTTCTAAAAGAAAGACTGAAAAATGCAAGCAATAACATCAGCAGTAGTGTCAAAAGCTACAATCTTGAAAAGCTCCCATAATCATGACCCTTTCTTCCTCTCTGTATATCCCCATTCACCACCACCACTGCTTCAATTACCAATTCTTGATTCAAGAGTCACTGGAATACCGCACCGTAATGTGAAGCTGGTGTTTGTTGCTAAAGCTGCCGATTCAACTCAGCCGTCTGCTGCTTCTTCTTCTTCTAAAACTATTGTTTCTGATGATGAATTCTCTCTTGCTAAGGTTTCTTTTCTCTCCTTTTTTTTTTAGCATCTATGTTTCTTTTTTTGTTTCATTTATGGTGTTTCTTCGAGATTTTTGCTCAATTTATGCCTTGTTCGGAATAGTTCAGATGCGAGAGTTCAGTTCCTCTTGATTCTTGTAAAATCGTCATATCATTTTCACAGTGTCTGGGAAGCCTGCAAATGCAAGAATTCAATTCATTTGATTTCGAATGAGTCAATTTTCATGTTTGGAATGCTTATTGTAGCTAGAATTGAATTCATGTCATTTTTGTCATGATTGCATTTCTTTCAGAATTCTTTGCTTAAGTTGAAAGTAGTAGAATTCTAGCAATTATGGCTTTCCAAACATGATAATTGACTGAATTGAATTCTCGCATCTTTAGACTTCCCAAACAATAGGGTAAGAGGATTTGAGTTGTTTGGCTTGGAGTGTTTTGTTGATTGTTCTTGTTTTCTTATCAAACCTGAAGAATATACTAAAGATTAATGGTGTTGCTAGTGCTTACCTGCCCTAATTTATTCTCAGTAATGAAGTAAGGTTTATAGGGAATTTCAAATTTAAAGCAATCAATTTGAGTTTGAGTTCAAAGTATATTATTTGAAGTTCTGAATAGGAAAATGATCAATGTATTTTGTACTTATTATTTCAACAATCTTTGATTCAAAGCTCTTTCAAGTAACCTAAACTAAAAATATGAACTCCAAATAACTTAAATTCAGATTCTTCATATCAAAATGCAACCTCATAATGTTATCTACTTTTTTCAGGTTTCATTTGGTGTCATTGGACTCGGTGTTGGAATTTCGCTCCTATCGTGAGTTTTCGACCTCTTTATGGGTTTTAGTATTGTTATAGTGGACACTGATCTTTGCATGTTCTACAGGTATGGTTTTGGGGCATACTTTAATATCCTCCCGGGATCTGAATGGTCAGCTATTATGCTGACATATGGCTTCCCTCTTGCAATTATCGGGATGGCTCTTAAGGTAAACTTTTCTTCATAGTGATCTGCATTTTATGACTATTTCCGAAATGCATATTGTACCAAAATCTCTTCTATAAACTACTTTCTCCCTCATTTGAAATATAAGAAAACAAATTCGAGATCGAGGTTGTCACTGAATCATAAATGAAATGATATGTATTGACAAGAAAACAACTACCAACTAGCTAGTAATACCTTTTACCATATACCTGCAGCCAACTCCTTTAGTTGCAAGTTTTCTCATAGTTCAAATCCATATTCGGGCTGTGCATAATTCTGTCATAAGAACCAATGGATTTTAGACGTGCACATGATGCTGAAGTGATATGAAATTTGAGATGGCTAAATTGGTAACATGAATTGAATGGAGATTAGTCTTTTTCCTTAATTTGATATACGTTGTTGTTTGTCTGGGTTGACATGGTTCTGCTACATTTCCTTTTCTTGGTTGGCTTTAAGACATAATAAAATGAGGAAATCTTAACTTTAATGGCGCTGGCAATAAAATAATGTTGCTTTCCAAAATGCAGTATGCAGAATTGAAGCCAGTTCCATGCTTGACATATTCTGATGCTCAAATGTTAAGGGAAACAAGTGCCACTCCAATCCTTAAACAGGTACATTTATCATCTGGCCGTTCATTAATCCACAAAATGTCAGGTCTGATCTGATTCACAAGATATGGATTTCTCAGTGACTTTTTTTAACTCAATAGATATGTCAAACTCAGTTGGTGATGAACCAATTTTAGAGTACTAAATGGAGAGTGAAGATGTATAAATAGAAAAATGCCCTCTAAAACAGGGGTTTTTTTTTCTAAATTCATTTTTATAAGAAAAACAACAACATCTATTACATTTGCAGTTTTCTTTCATTTTCCACTAGAATGTTTAATTCCTTTATTTTTTGTTGTTGCTTAATGTCCGGTATCTTTTATTGTTGTTGCTGTTGCTCAATGGAGTTGCACTTGATATTGGATTTTAGAAATAGTAACATTTATATTTGTAACTGTTGAGGGCCATAATAATCCATTTAAATATGGTGTGGCGGTAATGCTGGCAGTGCTGATAAGATTATTCTTACTTCAGTAGCACTGGTGGTGCCAGTGATAATGGTGCTAATGTTGGCGGTGGGTATAATGGTAGCAGCAGTCAGGGTGTAGATATTGTGGTGATGAAGGTGGTGATATTGCCATATTGAAGGTAGTGGTTCTGGTGGTGGCATGGCCAGTTGTGGTAGGTATAATTTCCATGCTAATGGTAATGGCAATACTGGCGTGAAGGGTTTAGTGGTAGTATCTGTGGTTATAATGGTGCTGCTAGGGGCAGTAATGATTTGTAGTATCTTAAAAAAAGAAAACATGTATAGCAGACACTGTACTGTACTCTTCTTGACTTCTATACACAGTTAATAGTACATGAAATGATCTTTGATGGTTTTGATTAGGTCAGAAATGATGTTATAAGATACCGATACGGAGATGAACAGCATTTGGATGAGGCATTGAAGCGGATTTTCCAGTTTGGCCAGGTATACTATGTAACTGTCTTGTACTACCTTTTCCTCCTCCTCCCTGCACTCCATATTTTTAAAATATAATAGTAATCCATAATCTGCTTTATCCACCAAAGAGGATAGAAATTTTGTTATAAAAGTATGCATTCCTCATTCATTATGCTTAAATTGAAAGAAGGATGTCCTTCAGCTTAATTTTATGAAACAAAGCGATAAATGAATTGCTAATCTTTATTTTGAAGAATCATTTCAATGTGCTGTTTGTTATCTTGCCCTTTGTATTGGCTGGAAAAGAGGAGGATACAATTTTTGATAAATTTTTACTTCAGTCTGCCTTAAATCAGGTAGAAGCTTATTAGCTTTTTTGGTCTGTTTGCTTGCGTTCATTTCTATGTACTCTTTTACTCTTAAAGCGCAACCTGTTTTGTGAGATCGAACTTTGGATTCTTTCCTCATTTTTCTTCATTATTTTTATCCAATAAATACATAAACATGAAACTGTAATAAGAAAAAGGGGCATGTATTTTTGACACTTTGGAAGATAAAATTGTCATAGCATTTTCAATTTTGTGTATTTTTGCATTTATTGGATAGAAGATTAGTCATGTTGTACTCATGATTTGGCTTTATATTGTATTTTCTTGTCTTGCATTTTCAGGGTGGAGGAATTCCACGCAGGAATGCACCTGTTCTACAAATGATTCGTGAAGAGGTATGTTTCATTATTGTGGATTCAACATCGTATGTTAATTGTCCTAACCTCCTTAATTAATGAATAAATGCTGGTTATTTGGCATCTTGTTCATTATTCTACGGCACTCATGTTCTAGTTTAAGACTAACGATTGTAGTAGTAGCATCTTTGATTGGATGAACAATTTGGGGCATTTGATTGCTTAAGGTCTTGGAATGTTTTCATATATTTCGTTGTGTTGAAGATGCTTAATAACGAGTTATATTTGCACAATGCTAAAAGATCCTAAACTATTGCTAGCTTTGTCCATTTTATATTAGCCTGTAAGTCTATCAGTTTGGTTCATGCTTATCAATTTTATATCAGTTGCATCCAAGGTGCAGGGGCATGTTATCTTGCTGACATGGTGTGACAATGGATATTTTTATGTCAATAAAAATTGTTTATTCTAGTAAATAGGGGTCCGGTTTGAGTCCTAAGAGCTTTCAAGATGTGGCATGCTGCATAAGGTCTCCTTTCATCTCTTTTCTGAGATTATTATCATGCAAAATGCCAGTGCTTGGTATCTCTTAGATGTCAGATGAACACATCTCGTCAATTAACAAATTTTTTCATTTATATATACTGTATGTCTCTTGGGTGATGATACAATGGATAAAATAGATACAAATCAGCAACTTATGAACCAAGTTGATAAATTGAAAAATGAATGTGATACAATTTGATGAAAAAAAAAAAGAAAAAACACACAACATTTAGGATTTTTTATTTTATTTTATTTTTAATCATAAGCTCACTTCTAAAGACTGTTCCATCATATATACATCCTCATCAGTCAGAAAATGATTTCCTGGGGGAGACTTAGCTGTTTAATATCCATAGTCATATTATTATTTTTTCTCATATCATTGTCGTTTTTCAGGTCACAGAGGATGGAAAATACTGCCTAGTCCTGGCCTTTGAGGCGAAAGCTTTACAGTTGTCAGATTTTGAGAAAAGACAGGTAAAGCATCAATTGCATGAGCTTGCAGAAGTTTACTTTTAAGTTGTTATTACATGGTATCTTATGGTTTGCAATTTAGAGATTGTCAACTTATGTAAGTGCTCGAGATTCTAGCACTTCTTTTTTCGTTTTTTTAGGGAAGAGATTCTTTTTCCTTGCAGTTCATTATACTAACAATTGTATACAATATCTTATGCTGAAATAATGATTTTCAGGCAAAATTTGCTTCATTTTTTGGACCAAACATCACAGCTGAAGTCGGTGAGTTTTTACTTTTTAAGTTCTCTATCATTGGAAAAAAAAAAAATAAACTTCAGTGGAGCATGCAGCAGCTTCACAATTACTTGTATTCAGAAAGTAATGAAATTTGGGCACTTCAATCAAATATGGTTTGCAGGGAAAGGAGAGAATGACCTGTATGAAGTCCGACTTATTTCCAACTTAACTGCAAATGCTTCCTCTTCATGAAGTGAATGATGGTATCAATTAATTCTACCATTTACTATAGCTTTTTACTTTGTAAAAAATTTATGTTCTGATGTTTAGAATTAGCCTGCCATTTGTTTCTGAAACATGTAAAATTTTTAAAAGAAAAACAAAAGTCTATAGAAATAAAATCAGCTTTAAAGTTATGCATGTAATGATTGACAACAACGAAAGTAACTACAAAGAATCATAACTGAATGAAAAGAAGTATTTTTGTATGTTTGTCTCTGCCATCTACATTTTGGGGTCTGTTTGCTCTGAAACCTGAAATGGAGGGAGAAATCCTGAGATGGGATTATATTGTTTGTTCTTTAATGGTGTTTTTTGTATTTTATCTCGTAATTTAGGTAAAAGATGAGGTCTAACTTGGATTTTAGTATATGGAAGTACTATTATACTCTCTTTAATTATCTTAAATACACGACCTTGAAATGCAAATCTATAAAGTGGGATGTATGTCTGAATGGTTTTTACTTTCATTCGGATTCCATTTCTGGGAAATAAATTTAACAGGTAATTTATGGTGCAAGGGATTGTTGGAAGTCATGAGACATTTCTGCTTCTCTGCAGAAATGAAATGAAATTATAAATAAGAAATGTATAGATGAAATTTAATTATAATTCTTAAACTTATCTATAATAATAATCATAATCTTAATCTTAATCTGAAACTTTATATTTGTGTAGTACATAATAAGAAGGCAGAATCTTACTTCAAGAATAGGACTTGATGATTATAACCTGCATTGCTTCCTAGCCAACAATGCATTATCAGGTATAAATTTTACAGCATGATTTGAAGAAAATTAACCAACAATTGGCTCCATCTTCCTGATGTGAGTCTCTCCAACTTCGAACAAGATGAACACTTATCATTAAACTACTACATCCACGGTCACCTTTAAAAGTTTTTCATACATATCATCAAAAAATCATATGTGCCTCTACGAAAGTAAATGTGAATTCTATATCAAAAGCCATTAAATATCTATATCTATTCACCAAGACTTGGCATGAACCCACAACCATGGCATAAATGTTTCTTGTTTTTTTCTACAAGCAAATGCTGCTTGCTGGTATAAGATTCAATAACATCCAAGACATGAAATAAATGGCCTTGAATTGAAACATATCCTTTTCATTATCTTCCTGTCACCTCAGGTATTATAGATATTCAAATATGTGATACCTAAAAATTTGCCAAACATTAATTAAATTTGCTGTTGGATTATTATGTGTATATAAGGAATTGAGGTATATATATAGGGAGAGAGAAGAACCTTTCCGATCTAGAGCCACAAACAAAAGGCATATGCACGTGAACTCCCAAAGCTGTCAGCCATTTTCACCATAGCTAAGCTACAAAAACACATTAACATCACTTTTTTTTCCTTCTTTACTATAACACAAGAAAAAGAAAAGGGGGTCACCTAGAAATCAATACAAACCACAAAAACCACCACTAATGTATGAATACAAGTCAACTTTCTTATTTTCATCCCTGACCATTCATGATTGCTTTCAAATTTTCCCCAGTTAAGATACAAATGGATCCATGCATGCATGCCAAAAATCCCCATCTTCTCTCTTTGTTTTTTATCAGGAGAAAAAGGAATATTGATGACCCTCCAAATTGGTAATATTCTTTACCATATCTAGCTAGCTAGCTAAGCTCTTTTTCTCATATCATTTTTTTTGTTTGTCAGTAACATCCTTCAAGATTAAGGAGAAAGATGCTCCTCTTTCTCGGTTTGTGCTTTTCTCTGTGCCTTTTTCTCATCCATGACAAGCACCCACCTTGCATGCTCCTGCTCCTGCTGCACCACCTCCACATTTGTTCATTTTCCTTTTTCTTCTTCTCCTCTTTTTCACTTTCTCCTTGTCTTGTTTCTTTCTCTTCAACCTGCAGCATCCCATTCACATCAGTGTACTATTCTCGCAATAATTATATATTCTGTTGTGCTATATGGCTTCTTTGTGATGTTTATCACAAACAAGAAGTTTGGTTCCAATTGAAAGATTACCCTATGCAGTACAAGATTTCTATGTGTATTTCTTTTTGTTTTGCTAAATTTGCATCTTATAAGTCACTGCAAGTTAATTTCAATAAACAAGTATTGATCTTGAATATTTTTGCCATTCCAACTGAAAAGTATTATCTATATATTGATAGACGATTTTTTTTAATGTCCAGTAAGAAAGGAAATTAAAGGGTGTATTAGCATTCGAATTCATGACACTTTTATTGTTTTTCTTGTTAAAGTGGTAAGTTTTCCGCCACAATGGGGTAGTGTAAGGGAGACAGGGATTTGAACCCTGCTCTTCTAATCTGGATGTCTACACCTTTTACCACTTGCGCTACTATGAGACAAATTCATGACACTTTTCATAAAAATAAAAGAAAATGGATTTAGCAGGGAAGCAAGCATCCACCAGCAATTTGAACATCATGTCAATTCAAATTGTAAGACTAATGTCCTCAGAAAAATCCAACACTCTAATGAGGCAATTTCAATTTCAACAGCTAATTATTTTGACATGTTTTACAAAGGCAATTAAGTATGGTCAGTAATTAGATTAGAAACATGCGAGCTTGTACAACTCAATGACATTGAGCGCATTGCGCTGGGATGACTGGTTTTCAAATCGTACCTCTGCCTTTTTATAAATTTCTCAATGTAAAGTTGAAAAAAAAATAGAAAAATATTTATTTACTCTATGATATGTCCCCACTTGTAGTATATATCGATGAAACGAGTGTATTAATAATAATTTGAACACACAAGTTTTCTTCACTTGATGTGATACATTTTTGCATGAACATATCCTTTTCAATTAGCTAGGCTTCTGCTAGTTAGTACCAGACACATGAACACTTCTCGGTGACAACCCTACTGTTGGGGGCTATCATTTTATTGAGTACATGTTCTGAATTCAAATATATATATATATATATATATGATTCAAACCTTTCAAAGCACATGAAGTTTTGATGTATTCCTATTTGATGAATTGAGCTAGAATTTTCAAAAACTTGCACAAAAATGTATCTTCCACTACAGCAATATGCCATTGTGAATGGTAAGTGAAATGATGTAGAATTTTGAATCCTATGATACCATTATTTTGTTACTATTCCTGAAACACATGGCTAATTTATCCAAAAAAAAGAAAGAAGCTGCAAAAGAGGCCAGTGTCTTGCAGTTTTCAATAAACAGAATCAAACAAAAACAAAAGCAAGCAATAAATAAAGATAAGAGGAGAGGAATTGACTCATCGTTACATAAAAACAAAGAAGTTAAGTAAAGAACACAAAAAAAACCCATAAATGAATCAAGAAAAGGATTGGAAGAGGTGGGAAAAAAAATACTGAATCTATAACTTAATTGGTTTAAAATGCTTTATTTTGTTAACTTTGAAGGTGAGTTTCAGTTAAAACTGAACCTGTAAATATCTTATGTTATAGAAAGAGGTTTTTTTTTCATCAAAATTCGTTGGGATCAACTGGCAAAGATTGTTTCCGTTTAAGAGAGATTTCATATTCGAGTCTACTAAATTAGTTAGAACTCAATGGACTTTGAATACCGATAGTTCAAATAAAAAAATTGTTAATTTAAGAGGGAAATTTCACCCCACCATAGTCAAAACTGAACCTGTAAATTTTTTATATCATAAAAAGAGGCTTTTTTTTTTATTATTAACTCCGTGATTAAGATTGAATCCATAAATTTTTATGCTATAAAAATAATTTTTATCATTTGTCTATTCAGTTTTTGCATACTTAATTGGAAGATTTGAAACAAGTTCATTTTTAAAGTTTTGGACTATAACTAATTATGTGTTTTTACTTTTTTAACAGTTTTAACTTCAGAACAGAAACAAAGAAAATAAAGGAACAAAGAACAAAAGCTTTTGTTGTCAGAAAATTGTTACTGAAAAGCTTAGATAAACACAAACGAATGTTTGTACTCTTAAGCAGGCTACTTAGAAGGCAATGCATAACACAGCATGCAAGAAATCCTTTGGAGATTTATGTACACTTGGGGGGCACATGTACCCATCATTTTGTTATAGGGACCAATTCTCATCCGCACAATGATAGGGTAGAGATATATAGATTAATTATTATTTGTATATATATATGCAACGCAAGGTGTGTCAAGAACATCTTGTACTAATTTTGGAATATGTGCTTATTTACATTTGGGTCACACACGTACCCTTCAATTTGCCATTTGCTATAGACCCTGTAGGGACCAATCTATAACTATAAACTATAGAGTTCCCCACCTTGGAAGGATACTGTGTATTTTAGATGACATCAAGCAAGGAAGATTGTACATTTATTCAATTTCCAGTGACCCACCAGTGAGCAAGGGAGTGAAAAGTGGACAGACATTAATGCATGAAGACAAATGCTTCAAGGTTCAAGCAGCTTTAATGAAAAGTAGAACAGGAAGAAGAAGAACAAGAACAAGAAGAAAATGGCAAATTTTTTAACTCAACCTTTTTAGTTCTTGAGTTTCCTTGTGCAAGTCCTAGGAAAATTTTCATATATCAATGACATGATCTTCCCCATGTAGCAGATATAGAACAAGGAAGCAAAAGGGTACTTTAGATATATAGCCTTAGATTAATCCTAATTAATGTATGTGGTCCTAGGCCTAGCTAAGTTCACTTCTTTAATTTTGACTTATTAGGCAATGGCTACACCTTTCTAGCTAAACTGAATCTTAATCTGACAAAAAAAATTCTAACCCTGAAAAGGGTGAATGTTGATGATATAATTAGACAAAGATTTTTTTTTTTTTTTCCTTCACTTCATAATAGTATTCAAAATAAAAGAAAACCATACCTTTCCTTCAAGTTTTGTCTTCCCATTACAAGTAGGAGAATCTCCACCTTCTGCTAATTCACATCTCTTCAAGCATCTCTCAATGATAGATGGTGTTGAAGCGGGGCTGGGACTACTTAAATTCAGGTGGTCAGGTGGTGTGCTTTGAGTCCCGACATCTCTAGTAGCCATGCCCTCCATTTTCTTCTCTACAAAGCAAGTTAATTACAGTCTTAAACAAGCTTAATTTCTTTCAAGTTCAGACACAAAAACATAAATAAATAAATCAGGAAAAGAACCTTGAATTGGGCAACGAAGAGTAATACTGGTGCAATGTTCTGGTGTAGCATTTATAGAAGGTGGCTTTGTAGCATAAATGTGCCGGGAAGGGTGAGAAGAAGAGTAAACAAGAGGAGCAGACATAGTAATTCTGTTTATATTTGAATTACGAAATGATCTTCCACTTAATGTTTTAGCTGATAAACACTCCATTGGTACCTCTCCTGACAGAGGATTACATATATACTTCTCTGCTTCATTCCACTTTGAATTTAAAGCAAACCCATCTGGTGATAAGCACTCCCAACTGTTATACCCCGCTCTTGCCTGCAATGCTGCATATATACGAACAAAAAAGCTCCTTAAAAAAAATAAGAGAACAGAAACCCACCATTGTTAAGTATTAAGCAACTAGAGTCGTCTCCAGTACTGTAAGGTTTCGAGTTGGAATTCCAGTAAAATGTTAAAAAGAGAAAAGAAAAGACTAAACTCTTGAAAATGTATACCTTTAAGAGCAGTGGTGAAGGAGTATGTTGATGGATCAATTTCATCTGAAAATATAACAAGAGTAAACATGGTGTTCTTGAAATGAGAAAAGGAAACGAAGAACATATACATATATGTAAAAAGAGACCTTTAAGAGGGTAGCCAGGAGAAGAACCAGTGCTAGAAATAGTAATGGTTGATCTAAAAGAGCGAGCATCTTCTCTAAAACTTCTGATATGTGAACCTGAGAACCTTCTTGATTTGGTATTTTCACGACTGATTTGAGACCTTGGAGCCCATTCTCTGAGACTGAAGTCATCTGATGCTGCAGCTGGAGGTTCTTGATGATGTTGATGTTGATATTGGTGATGATGATCTCTTCGTTTTGAACCATAAGCAGATTGTTCCATTGTTGTTGTTGTTGTAGTAGTGGTGGTGGTGGAAGCCATGAAATGAAATATAATGAAGCCTGCACTTGCTTTTGTACTACTATCATATGCGATGTAAATCGTTTCTATATTTTTTACTTAGTTGGCATGTCAGCATTTTCATGGTGCTAGCTGGCATCAAGTCTTCATGTACACTAACTAAATTATTATATATTAAAAAAATATTCTATTTGCAAAAATATATATATATATATATTCTCCAAATTTTATCAACCGTTCGATCAATTATCAATTATCAGCAAGATGTCCTTGTTTAAAGAATATTTTGTATTTAAGTCATAATATATATAATCGTATTAAGTTAATTGTTGACAAATTTTTATCGTCCATTAAACTTAATTAATTAGAGTTCATTAATTTACAACCCTAATTGAAATGCATACATTTATCTCATACACTATGAGAACGGTGAGATGAGATATATTTTATGGGTTATAATCGGAGATACAATCATTTCTGATACAGAAGTTCCTAAAAATGATAAGTGCCCTACATTTAAATTGATTTATGTAATTAGAAATAACCAATTAAATTTACGACGAAACCTATGAGTAATTAAGAAAAAAAAATATACATATGAGTGATTTAGAAAAAAAATATTCTTTTTTTTTTTTGTATAATCAGCTCATACTTTATTAATAAAAATCTAGGAAAAACTCATCTTGTTTTGAAGCTATCCCGAATCAATAGATTCACCTCATACACCCGAAACTAAATCAAAACAAGACAGATAAAAAAACTTGGAGAAATCAATTCATACAAACAAAACAGACCAGATTAACAAAAAGTAAACCCCTGAGAATAAGCAATCATAACAAAAGGAAGATTAGAGTCACAACCATGCATAGAATTCACAGTCCCTATGAGTACCCTATTTAGCTAATGAGTCTGCCATAAAGTTGTTTTCTCTGAGTGTGTGAATGAAGATGACAGACTGAAACAGACCTTTAAAATTTTCAATAAAGCAAAATTCTGCATGCATGCTCCAAGGTCGAGAATTGTTATTCTGATTGATCCAAGTCACTGCGTTTAATGAATCAGATTCTACAATTAACTTAGCAGAGAGGAGCTCCAGATTGAGAGAAGACAGTTGAAGGGCTTTCCGGATTGCTATAACCTCCGCCAAATTAGAGTCCACAATACCACAAGGGATGGAAAAAATACACATTACCTGACCAAGATGATTTCGAAAAAAATATATATATATATTCTTCAAATTCTTTTTGCAAGTTTTCGTAATTTTTTTCAAAATATATTTTTAGTATAGAAAGGGTTACAATTTAGTATTTCATTATTTTTATAGTATATTAACCCCTAATTATCCTCTACATGTTTTCACATGTACATTTATTTATTTTTTTTCCTGAATACTGACCCATTTTTAGTGAAGAAAATGAGCACTACTGAAAAAAAAAAAGTCATACAAATCAGGTTAAAAGTACTAAATATATTTACACAATCATCATCTTCAAATAAAGTACTTTTCTAAAAAAATTATTGTTCTTTAAAAACGAATATGTACATTAATTTAATTTTAGATTTTACTTTTCAAAATTAGATACATTTCTTATTTCTTTTTCGTTTAGGTAATTCATGAAAAATTTGATTTTATTTTTCTGTTAGTATTATATGATGCTACTCATTTTTTATTTTAAAAAAAGATTTATTATTGAATAGAGACTTTCAATTTTTTTAGTCTTTTATTATTTATCATTTATTTTTTTCATAAACAGGGAATTATATATTAATTTGAATTTTCAATCTCTATTCAAAATTTTCTATTTTTGTATAAAGAGGAGTTTTCTTTACCATAGGATTTATGGAATTTATTGCATGTTTTCATTTGAAAAGTCATTGTTAGACATGCAAAGCACAGGTCGAGTGCAGCTTGTATTGGTACTGTGATAATACTTATCATGGCAACACCAAAGAAAGATCAAAATGATTATACAATTGTAGCCAATGCATTGTATATCTTCGTTAAAAGAAATAAATAATTGTCCATGAGGGAATAGTTAAATAGTTACTTCTTTTTAAAGGCATTTTAAGGTGGTACGTTTGAATTCTGTTGTCGTCAATATAAAAGGGGAGGACTATTCATGTTATGCAGTCCATCAATACCTAAATCGTATAACCTTCCTATTAACAAAAAAAAAAAAAAATGATTTTTATTTCTAATATAATATATGATGTAGAGATTATAACATATAGGGAAAAAAATTAAAATTAATAATGTTAGAATCTAGTTCTTTGAGAGTTTACATCTGCCCCATAATCAGTAGCACATATGTCCAAGTCGAATTAAATTAGTCACAATTTAATAGACTCTGAGCACTAATAATTTATAAAAAAAAAATAATTGCACAAGGTTTTTTTGTTAGTACAAGAGGGATTAAATATGATGTATAAATATAAGTTACCTAAAAATAAATTATATTTTTAATAATTAATTAATATGTCAATAATTCATAAAATTTTAACAAAAGATGTATATTTATCAGTTATAGCAACAACTATCAATCATCGAATATTATGGACAGTTAAACAAATAATAGTGGTAAACAATACATATAAATACAAAAAAATTAAATCAACCATAATGGTAAATGATACATGTAAATAAAAAGATTTAAATTTAATATTTTCACTGACTTTTAAAAGTTTTTTTGGGATTGTTCTTCCTCACACACTCTCTCCTAAAAGATAATAATTTTCAAAAAAAAAAAAAATTCTAGTTGAGTATTTTGCTTATATTCTCAAAACACAATGCACCTCATTTAAGTGCATGAACATTGTAAGGTGAGGTTATGGGTTCGATCCCCCATTCTCCCTTAACCTCTCAATTGTTAAAAAAAAAAAAAATAGTGCATGAATAAATACAAGATTTATAATTTAAATCACTAATAGAAGAATTCGAACACTCAATAATAGCACGATTCAAATCCTACATTTTAAAATATTTTTTAAAAAAAATTATCACTTAATTACTTTTTTTTATATAAGACTATTTGGCATCCAGTATCCTATAGAACCCGACTTACTCGCAAGTAATAATTCTTTTAAATGAATCCAATTGAACAACAATCAACAGCAAAATCTTCATCCAAGACAACAAGACTTTTCTAAAAAAGAAAAAAAAAATTTCCCATAATGGAAATTTTATTACACTCACCAAGCAATAACCAAAGAAACCACCGAAAACAACAAAGAACATACAACACCATAGGAGATTCGTATTGATTTTTGTTCCAGAACAAAGAAGAAAAAAAAAAGGGCAAAACAAAGAGTACAGATGAATCCACTCTAGCTTCATTTATTTGGGTCACTCTTTTGTTTGTATTGCTCAAAACTAGGTTGACAATTATACTCTTTCAATTTTCCAATTGATGATACCATATATTTTTCACTGAAATAATTGGGTTTGCATACATCAAACTTTCAGGTCGTACACTACTATATGATATTCCACAATTATTTGGGTTCTAATTTTTATGCATTTCCAAATTTGGATCACTAACATTTTCAATAAAGTTCAGCATCCAGTTTCTTATAAAATTAATAGCAAAAAAATAAAATTTTCTTTAGAATGTTTAGTGATTTGTCAAAAAAAAATAATAAATTTATGAAGAAATTGACACTGAAAAAGTTTTTTTCGGAATGGAGTCGATCCCAATTAGTCAAAACTCTTATGATTATATAATGTCAAGGATCGGTATATATAAAAACTTTTTTATAATTTTTTTTACTTTCTTCCAACAATATTTAATGCTAATTTTTTAAAGAAAAAAATATGATTTCCTCTATAAATTTGGAGATATTAAAAACTAATCACTGAGGGTTTTATTTTATTTTGTTGTAGTTAAGCTTAGCATGTTTAATGTCATTCTTGAAGAAGAAAATCACACATGTGGAGCTTATCAAGGATGATTGTGTTTATGTTATTTGATTTGTGTCAAAAGCTGATGCATGATGTGATTTTTTTTTTTTTGGATATTAGCTTAATTTAATTAGTTGATGTGCCATTCACCAAAAAATATATATATTAGAGCCTATTCTTAAGCCTACCAAAAAATTAATGATTGAGAGTAATTGATATGGATTTATTGTTTTGTCTTATTAATTTCTTGACATAAGAATATGATGACAGTGTTGATGATGATTTTGATGGTCACATAAATTCAAGAATTGCCTTCTTTTCTTTTTGTTTTGCATTAATATCAACATCCCATTTTAGCTTTTTTCATATATCATACTCTTGTTTAGAATTGAAGTTGTTTTGGACTTTTTTTTTTTTCCATTCATCCTCTAACAAGAATGGTTTCAAACTGTTGGTAGATGCTAAATTGTCTTGGAAAAGATCCAAATATATGTTTAAGATAATTTTTTTTTTAAAAAACCATTTCAACACAGAATAAAGCAATTCTCAAATGAAAATTTGTATCTATTTCAATTATATTATATTGGTGACCAGACCACCAGCTGGTCCAGCCATGATAAGAATACAAATTTACAAAAAAATAATAATAATAATTTATTTATTCTATATGTATATTACATTCAATTATGTGATAAATAACAAAAAACATTTTATATTTGAATAACAGATGAGTGGCAAGTAGGGCAAATACACCATGAAAGGTGTAGTTATGATAAGAAGCAGCAAGGACCACTCCTATTTAACTAGGACATGCATGCTCAGTGAAAATTGTTCAATCTACAAATAATGAGAACCTTGCTAAACATTAATATTTTCTTCAGTTGATGGTTTAAGTGAACTTGCTTTTTATCTTACTGATTAAAGTTCAAGTTTTGAAAATTACCAATAAAGCATATTGTTTTTATTTGTGAGGTCTTTGTACTTTAAAGTGAATAGTACTCAAATCTTATTAGCCATCCAAAAAAACTGATCATGTGCAACACTGTCTCACTGAAAGAAACAGTTGTATGAATAAAGGAGATATACATAGGAAATTTTTATGTTATTAATTGAGCATGGTTTCTCTAACTTTATGAAATTTACTATTAGTATACTATGTGACAACATGTGGAAGGATCTCCATGGAAATGAGTTCATTAAATTAACAGTACTCTTTGGATGATGAGGATATAGATATATTATATACAAGTAGATATGAATGTTAAGTTGTTGTCAAACATGGTGGATTGTTTTGTATTTTAGGGGGCAATGCAAGAAAAAAAATTACAACCCTAAAGAGTAGATGCATGGTGAGTTATCAGATAGCAAGAAATATGGTCCCTAAAGGGGAATGTGAGTCTCTGTGGTGGTGGTAGTGGTGGGTGTTGCATGAGCGAAAGTGTCCATGTGCGTTTGGGATGTGTTGTGATTGTCATCACCATCTCCATCTTCATGAAAATGAGTGAAAGATAGGGTTTCCTCCTCATATTATGGGAGCAAGTGGGTCCTCTACCACCCCAACCCAAACCCTAGCTAGGGCTCACCATGGCCAACAGTTTTTGTCTCAAGTCTATATGCAATGTAGGTTTCAAGTGAAAGGCATGGGTTGCTTATTGTGGTTTGCAAGTAGTAGTAGATTTTTTTTTTCTTTCTTTTTTTTTGGGTTTGGTCCCTCTCTTCCTCTGAAGGCTTTTCTGCTTCATTTATTCTATAAAGTCTGCATCCAGAGAAAAAAAATCTCTTATCTCTTTATATTACCTCTTCATAGGATTAATTTAAACATAGTATTTTTCCCTTGTAATATTTTTCATGACTTATTTTTTTACTAGAAAAACTACAACTTTACACCTTCATCTTCTCAATTATTTGTGTTTTGTCTTGGTCTATTTTGGCCAAATTAAGAGAGGCCTTTGAGAAACTGTGTTGTCACACTTTGCTTGGTGTATCCAAGTCAGAAATAGACATATGTTTTACATATATGCATAGAGCATGTGGTAA
>CATIWK010046464.1:0-13168 GCA_949634005.1 Mallotus japonicus | reverse complement strand
TTCCTTTTTTATTTTTCCTCATCCTCTTTTTTTCATCCCTCGTTTTTTAATTTATTATTATTATTATTATTATATGTTTTACTGATATATAGCCATTAAAGGATTCACTAATCATCCTTTATTGATAATCCTCTTTTTTTCATCCCTCGTTTTTTAATTTATTATTATTATTATTATTTTATGTTTTACTGATATATAGCCTTTAAAGGATTCACTAATCATCCTTTATTGTTAATGCACATATGGATTGAATACAACAACATATGCTCACTCACTCAAATTCATCTGCTTTGGTTTCAAAATCAGATTGCTTACAGCTATGCATTTTAAAGTACTTATTCCTTAATTGGCTTAGGATAAATGTGAACGTTACTGAAAATTGATTACAAATATGACCCTCAATTGATATAGAACCTGAGGATTATGATTCCTGCAACTGACCTTAACTAATTCAGGGTTAGGGCTCAGTTTGTTCTAAGGTTGAGTAAAGTGATTTATAATCATAATTTTTTAAAAATTAAAAACTTATATATTGGAATATTAATTTAAAAATATAATTAAAAATAAATATTTTAAAAGAAGTTAATTATTAAATAATCACTTTTTTAAGAATATAGTATGAAATTAAAAAAAAAGTAAAAACACAATCTATTTAAAAGGGTATTTTTGACCAAAATTAAAATTAACTTTAATTCTAGATTTATACCAAACACAATATAACATAATATGAAATTCATTTGAAATGAATTCCACAAACTATTTATTTGTATCAAACACACTTCATTAATAAAAATTCATTTGCAAATGAATTCCATTTGGAATTCATTTCCAAATGAAATGAATTCCTTAGTGGAATTGAACCAAACAAGACCTTAGAGTTTCATTTAGATTAAGAAAGTGTTATTTAGACATAAATATAAGTAAATAGGAATAAATTGCCCCTATATTGATAAACTCAAAATTTATTTCATATTAGAAGACTTATTTTTGGTATACCAAAAGTATTTTGAAAATATTGAAAAAATAAACAAGTGTAATAAATGTTATTAAGGATAAAATAGGAATACAAAAGCTAATATTTTTTTGTATATAAAAAAATGACAGATAAATAAAATTTTATTTTTTTCAAAACATGACGGTTAAAAAGGGACGGATGAAGTATTTCTATACTTTCCTAGTAGTACATGTCTTTCATGGACTAAATGTTCCAATTCCCAAAATAAGTTGATGGAATCGACGGTGAATGGGTTCATGAACAGTACTTGACTCACTAACTGGGTTCATGAACAGTGCTTGACTCGCTAACTTATCCCATTGTTCCCACATACACAAGTAGCTCAAGTGACAAAAGATATGGACATCCAGTTGAGGAGAGCAGAATTGAACTACTCACCCCCTTTCTTTTCCCTTGTGGTGTTGTAAATTAACCATTTCTAATACCCCAGTTGTTAAAAGAAAAAAACTTATGCAGCTGACCATTTATCGACTATGGTCCATGGGATCATGGTCCTATATGGTGGTCGGATTCACCACCAAATCACATGATCAATTAGACCGTGGCTCAGGAAAGAAATTCCGATGATATTCTTTTTTATTTTTTGAAAATTCCTGCAAGCTTACACGGGCTAAGCGAAGCATTATTGGTAATAAAGAGAAGAAAGGAAAAGAGTGGACGTACATCGCTGAGCGTTGAAGAACATAAGCGCCTGGCGGAGTGCAATGGTGTAGTTGTCAGGGCCAGTCACGGGACGCCGGTGGTGAATATTTTTGGCGGCAATTGCAACAGCAACAACGAGGGCTATGAAACCTGCTAAAACAACCACAACCATCAGAGTCTTTGCCATCGTGCATTTCACATAACTCTCCCTCTTTCTCCTCCTCTCAGTCTCTCTATCTGGTCTCAACAGCCAGCTCTGCTTCACCTCCTCCTCAGATTGCGATCTATATGCTCCCCTGTCATAGTCCCCGTTGCCGTCATCGGAAGGTGCAAACAAGGGGCTTATTTCCAAAGTACCACCCCATATGTTCCTGTCGAACATATTGCTAGCGCTTTTTTTTTTGTTCTTGACCCAAATTGTTTCTGGCTTTGCGTTTTAGTTCACGGAGTGTATTACTGAGTTGGTGCTTAATCAAAAGTGGGATGTAAATAAGGTATCAAAGCTGTCAAGGGTTGTTTCTTGTTTATGAAATGAAGAAAGGAAAAAATCTGGAATTCACAGAATCACATACTTTGTATGTAGCATTCTTATCTATTACCTATTTTAAATGCATGCTATACAGCTTCTTATAAGGATATGTATAGTTTTTATAGGCGGGAGATGACGATGACTTGCTTGCCACACTACTATCCATTTATATATGTATTGCTGATGTCGTGTAGTCAGTAGCCTGCCTATTGATTAAACCAGTTTTTTTTTTTTTTTTTTTTAAATTTCTTTTTCATATATCAAGTGGTTAATTACCAACGCCACAAGGGAAAGAGATAGAGTGTGGAGGGTTCGATCCCTTATCTCCTCAACTGGATGTTCACATGTTTTGTCACTTAGACTACCTGTGGGGGACATTGATTAAACCAGTTGGCCTCCTAGTTAAAAACAGATATACATATGCATGCATTAATGTATACTGTTTTTTATTTTTTTGTAAAAAAAATTAAAGTGTTTTTTTTTTTAACAACTAGTACAAATGGTTAAATTCCCAACAGAAGGGGGTGGGGGGTTTATGCTATTTTACGGGTTAAATATTTTGATGGTCACCCAACTTTACACTTATTTCATTTTAAATACTAAACTTTAATTTGTTTCTTTTTGGTAACCAAACTTTAATTTAAGTATCATCGACGGGTCATCTGGTGGCGTTTTGCCGATGTGGCAGCCAGACTTGAAATATTCAAAGAATATTCGCCATATCAGCATACATGCCAGATGCCAACTCAGATTGGTGACTGAAATGAAACCAATTGAAGTTTAGTATCCAAAATGAAATAAGTGCAAAGTTGGGTGACTACCAATATATTTAACCCATTAATTAACCATGTCAAGAAATTTATTTGACCTATATTAAAAAAAAATCATATTTAACCCATTAATTAACCATGTCAAAATGAAAATAGAGAATTTACTAACAAAAGTAGTATTAAATAAAATGTCAATAAGAGTTAACTACTTTCTACCAATAAAATTTAAAATATAGTTATTTTTCTATCACCTTTAATTAGTATTAGATTATAATTTAAACATAAACATAAACTATATAATTTATTAAATCAAAAGCTGATTTATAAAAAAATTGAACATTTATTTATTTATTTATCGAAAAAGTGCCTATTGATTGAGTTAAAAAAAAAAAATTCATGTATCAAATTGTAAGTATGATGTCATTATCAAAATATAGGTTAATAATGAGTCATAAGGGATGACCTTCTAGTTTATAATGCTGCATATATAATAATAATTATAATTATAAAAATTAAAATAATAATAATTTTATAATATTATTAAATTATTAATAAAATATTAATAATTTATATTATATTATATTAATAAATGAGATTAAATTATATTATAATATATAATATAACGCTAATTATAATTAGAAGATAAAAAAATTATTAATTATTTATTAAGATTAAATATACTGATGGTCACCCAACTATACATTTATTTAATTTTGAATACCAAATTTTAATTTGTTTCATTTCAGTTACCAATATGAGGTGCTGAGTTTGCATGCTGACATGTCGGATATTCTTTGAATATTCCAAGTCTGGCTATCACATCAACAAAATGCCACTAGGTGACCTCTTGATGATATTTAAATCAAAATATGGTTACAAAAAAGAAACGAATTGAAATTTAGTATCCAAAATGAAATAAGTGTAAAGTTGGGTGACCACCAAAATATTTAACCCCTATTTTACATGCCTCGAATCCTCCACTCTCAAATTTGGTGGTGTGTATATATATGTAATTTTTTTTTTTTTGTTCGAATACAAGAGAAAAAGCCCCCCAAGAGTGTACAAAATTAAGAACAAAATAGCCCTTCTCCTACCCAATTAATTGCAATGGCTGCAAGGAGGTGGGTGTCGTTAATTGGTTGAGAGGCATTTAGGCGGGCAACCCTCCTTGCTGAAACCCCAACACCCCAACCATGGCCATTTTTTTCTGGGTAGTGATACGTATTACTCTACCAATATCAATTGTACATCGCCACATATCAGGAAAAAAAAAATTGATAATTTTCCGTTTTTATCTCTATATTTCTTTCAGTGTTCAATTAAATAGGGAGCAAAAAAATAATTTTACAGATCTCTCGATACACTGCAGATTCACTGCAAGTGATATCTAATTTTATCCTCATTTTTTCCTCATTAATATGGGTTGTATTTGCTTTGCAATGACTCCAAATAGCATAGAATGTAGTACTATATTCTGAGATTATAGGTTAAATCTTCGTAATTTACTCAATTGACATACAAAAATTTATTTAATGTAGATCACTTGTATTTAAAGTTTATTAAATTTCAACTAATTATGTTCCGATCTTTATAAAATTATAAAAGCATTAAAAATTTTCTAACAACTAATTTAATTTAATTATTTATACCATAATTTAAATTTAAAATATCACTTAAAATGAAAATAATTTTATTAACTGATTTTAACTGTTGTTGTTGTTTTTTTTTTTTTAATTTTTACTGATGAATATGAATTTAATATTAAAAATGAGATGAATGAATTAAGGACCAATATTCGACCGCAAACTAGAAAGCAATCATGGAAACGAGAAATAATTACTTTGGACCGCAGTGTCTAATAAATAATAACGTTGTATTTTTTTTTTCAAAAATACAGTGAAAATGAAGATGAATCCTTGAAAATAATGAATCAATATTGGCAAAAAGGGTCTTTCTTTTCTTTTTTTAACAACAATTACAGATTTCATTAAAAAAAAAATACAGGAGATTGCAAAATATAGCTGAAAATCCAACCAAATCTATTAACTAAAAATAATTTTTAAAACTAGAAAAATAAATAGTCTTAAGAAATCTATAGAAAATTAAGTACAAACTCAACATTTATACTAGATGCGGGTACCGTCTATGAACCTATGTGTGCTCACTATAAGAGATAGAGGGATACACACAGTTCTACTCTTATTTCTATAGAGGAATAGGTACCTGAAACCGAATTTAAAAGACACATGTATCAAGCTTAAAAAGTTGAGTAAATTTGGATCTCTGATTCCTCCTTATAACATGGATGAAACCACAACATATCAAAACAATTATAATAGAAGAAAACCCATACAAATATATAAAAAAAATATTATTCATAAAATGAATTAAAAACTCATATAGATTTAAAGTTTGATATCAAAACATATAGATTAACTAATAATAATAATAATAAAGAAAACTAAATTTTTTGGGTAAGTTTTGGCCAAAACCAACTAAAAACAGTGGTTATTATGGTAGAAAACGAGAGGAAGAAAAAGATAAAAAGGGCCTTTCTTTTCCGTGATGAAGATATGTACGATGGGAAATAGTGGAGGACATGCATAATTACGATATTTGCATAATTAAAGATTTTCATGTTGTCTATTACTTGCAGCATCAGTATTATCATTATTAAAAAAATTCTCTTTTTTTTTTTCCTTAAAATCATTATCATTACCTTAACCAAAATGTACTCTTCTGAATGCATTTGAATGTATGCAGTAATCATATAATGTAACATATATATATTAATTGACCAAAAAAAAAAAAAGTAACATATATATATTAATATATTGGATTTGAATTGTGATGCATGTAATCATATTAAAATTAAATGGTGAAAGATTTTTATCTTTTTTATGACTATGTAGTGATCGAATCGAATTAATTAAATTTCAATGAATTATGAATATATGTATATATATATAATTGGTGTAGGACAATATAATTAACTATATTGTATAAATATATCTACTGTTGAAAACAAATAATTACCTCTAGCTCTTGAAAAATGAATAATTAATTCTATAAATCTCCTTCGCACTCCTCCTTCAATGATACTCTTAATCAAACATAGTACTCTAGTTTAGCCACGTTGCTTCATTCAAAAAGAAACATAGCAGACATGTAACATGTTCATTGAACTAACGAACAATATTTTCAAATTAGTGGAAGAATGAAGTCCATCAAATGATTATTAAATATGAAATAATCACTCTATTTTTTTTATGCTTACGCATAATCAAACACACACTAATAATAAACACAAGAATTATATATAAGGGGAAAATGTGTAAATACATTCTTAATGTTTGCATTAATTTTATATAAGCCTTTTATGTTTTTTAACATGTAAATATATCCTTATCATTTTGAAAATGGCATATTAGGCCTCTTAAATAAATGACGTTAATTTTTTTTGTGTTAGTGGGTTTCATTGTATCTGACATGTATAAAAGAAATATTAGATAAATGTGCGTTTTAACCCCTAACGTTTATATTGAGGAGAAAATTTGCTCTTAAAGAAAATTTATAAACATTTAAACACAATTTTTTAAAAAAATATTTAAACTTCTCATCTTATAAAAGTGTTAAAGTACACTTTTTTTAGATACTTGTACTAATGCTAATATAATATTTTAAAAAAATTATATATAATTTATGCAAATATTTTTAAAAATTGTATAAACTCAGTAAATTCTATTTTTTATAATTAAAACATTTTTTAAAAAATCATCTCATCTTGTATAAAAATATTTTGTTTAAATAATTTTAAATGGGATATCAACCTATACAATTATTTTTTTTGAAAGGACCTATACAATTGTTTTAAAAAAATAAATTAGCATAAAAAATTATATGTAAATTTTTTTTAATATCATATTAGCATTAATAAATTCTACAAGTATGGAAAATAAATTGTATTTTAACATTTTTATTAAATGATGAGTTTAAATAATTTTTTTTTAAATTGTGTTTAAATTATAAATTTTCTTTAAGGGCAAATTTGCTCCTTTGTATAAACGCTAGGGGCAAAAATACACTTTTAGCTAATATTTTTTTTTACCTGTCATACACAGTAGACCCCACCAATAGTAAAAATTAATGTCATTTATAAGAAGGAGCTAAATGTGTCGTTTTCAAAACGATAAAAGTGTATTTACACCTTGAAAAACATAAAGAGTTTATGTGAGATTAGGGTAAAACATTAAGAATGTATTTACACTTTTCCCTATATTAATATACCCTTTTACTGCTCTTATAATTTTATTGAAATCGTAAATTGATTTTGAAAACTAGAAAGAGGGAAACTAAATATTATTATTATTGTTATTATTATAAACATAGGTAGTGATTGTGGTGGTATAGATAAGGAAAAATTCATACCCTAGGAAATTCTGTCCCATGAAAGAGACAGTAGGTTGTGTAACAACACCACATGCAATATGGACAGGTAGCTTAGTACTCTTTGGAAAATTAAGTAAAAACAGTCTTATTGTCCTAATTCATAGGGATATATATATATATATATATTTTTTTTTTTTGAACAACAAATAAACTTTCATTAGATAAAATTATGGAAGTACAGTAGAGGCCCAAATTAGCCCGACAACAACCAAATACAGATAATATTCAAGCCCATAATCAAAACACATCTTTTCCTTAGTAGATTTGCTACAACAAACAATATTGAAACCCTAGTTTTGCTATAGCAGAGCTTAATCATCAGCAGCCATGGCTGAAAGAAAAGGAACATAGGTCAAGAATGAGTTGCTGAGAACTCATCAGTTTAACAACGGATCTAAGAATACCATTAAAGTTGGAGAACATACAAGCAAATACTATAAAGCACTAAAGAGGATATGTGGAAGCTTGGATATGACCTAGGATTTGTGAGATCTCCCGCCGCAACAGTATTGAAGCATATCTCTAACTGAAGCTTGTCACAGATAGAGAGAAATCCCTGGTCAGGGCCACCAAAATTACTGCTTCTCTATAGCAGTTGTACAAAAACATTAGACAGACAAAGGAGCAGAACAAAGCCAAAGCAAAAGATAAGAAATTGATATTAATATATAAACTAAAAGATCTGGTATTTGGATGGCCTTTTTTAGCTAAAATAGCCAAAAAAGTCATCCAAAACCAATAAGGAAAATATGGAAGACGGAGGAATAGTGAAGAAAACCAAGGCTATCGAGAGCTATCAAGAGCTATCAAGAGCTATCAAGGCTATCAAGTCATGTCCGTTTTCACTTGCTTGTAATTCATAGGGATATGAAACATTATCATATATATGATTTTCATTTCCCACGCAATTTATTATAGTTTTCTTTTCAAACCAATCTAAACACGTGTATACTATTGCTCATGAAGTACATAATTAAAGTGTATTCTATCATTACTTCATTTTTTTATAAAGTAAATATATATATATTTTACAAAGTAAAATATATTTTGTCAATAATCATTATTGGATGATAATACATTTTCATCCTATGGTGATAAAAACAAAGTAAAGCAAAAGTGGCTAAAAAATAAAGTAACCATAGAATTTTCCCATACTTAATAAAATTGAAACTGTAATGTGAATAAAATTTGTGATTTTTAAGTTAAAATAGACAAGAGCTTCTTTATCTACATTGGTATTACACTTAATAGTTGAATGTCTAATATAAAAATATGTGTTTTATTTTTATCAGTAAAAAATTTTAGACTTAACTTATACATTTAATGATAAGATATAATATATACATGGTATAGGTAAGAATCTTCCAAATTAGATAGAGGATGAAAATGATAAAAAAAAAAATTAAAAAAATTATATTTATACCATACTATTTGAGAACTAAAGGTCAATTTGCCCCTTGAACTTGTGTCAAAAGGTCAAATAGCCCGAATTTTAACTTTTTCAATAAATAGGTCCAATATTTTTTATTTTCAGGCCAAATAAACCCAAATTTGGACCAAACTTTGTGCGTGTCATACAGACTCCACGAGAGTAGAGTGAGATCACTTAATAAATATTTTATTGATATTTCAAAACTAATTAAATATAAAAAAATATTTAAAAACCTAAACTAATTAACATCAATTCCTCTCTTTATTACCCTGAAATAACCACCGTTATGGGCAACTGCCACCACTGCTGGCAGCACTATGACTACCCCATCACCTCCCTGAACCACATCACAAATAGAACACCAAAAAAAGTTGATTTAGAATGATTACAGATTAATGTTGCAAGAAGCAGTAGATGATGGTATTTTTTCTTTGAAGAAAATATCAATGATATTAAATAGCACAGAGAGAACCCATTTAGCTAAAACATGAGCAACATTGTTTGCATCTTTGCGAATAAAAACAAAATTAACAGACTCAAAAAAACTAACTAAAGCTTTAATGTCTTTGATGACTAAATTGGTAACTGCAAGATCAAAATAGTTTTGTTGAAGATGATTAACCATGGACTCATTTTCACATTCAACAACCAGTCTTTTGAAACCAACATCAACTGCAGATTGGATACCAAAAAGGATGGCCTGAGCTTCCAAAAGAGCAACATCAATATTTAACTCGCGACAATTCTCGAGAATCATTCTGACCATAGCTCTGTTGTAATAGATCCAATTGATGAAAAAGGGCGTTTAGGATCCACTTGCCTTTAATAATTTAATTCTATTTCTTTTACTATTTAGTAATATTGCATTAGTCTCTAATTACTAAAATTCTTCAAGAAATTCATTCTCACATCTTAAAAAAAATGACAAAAGAAAATCAATTAAACCACAGATAAGTCCGTAAAAATAAGCAAGAAACAGAGTTATGTTTAATATACCTAGAAATAAAAACACCAGTTCCTAATAAAAAAAATAGAGCAAGTGCAACACCAATAATATCGGTTGTATTGCCAGGCTTCACCGTGAAAGGCTAAGGCTTTGGCGGCGTGAAATTGGGTGGAGGAGCAAAAGTAACATCCTCAGGCTTCTTCAGGTCTTCTTTAGCGTTAGTAGAAGTAGAAGAGGTAGGAGTCTCTGAAGTAGCTCTAATAACAATGGGAACTGTCCTTCTTATGGGTTGTCTTTGATTGCCGGAAATTTTCTTGAAAAAAGAAGATTAAGAGATGTTGTAATAGATCCAGTTGATGAAAAAGGGCGTTCAAATACAAATGCTCACAGGTTGCTTATTGAGAGCTACTTTAGGAAAGGTGAGCCAGCTGATGCCAAAACAACTTTGGATGGTATGCTTGAAGATGGGCATGTTCCATATTTATTTGTATTCAGATTGATGATGGAGAGTCTGTTTGAAGATGGAAGAGTTCAGACCGCTAGTCGTGTTATGAAAAGTATGGTGGAGAAGGGGTTTAAGGAGAATATAGATTTGGCATAATTTATTTTTATGTATGTGGTTTTTAACAAGACAGTGGCTCTAAAACTGGAGATACCAACCAGCGGTGACGATGAAGGAGGTAGGCAGAAGGTTGAGATTGCAGTTAGAGGGCGAGGGCTAGGTTTTTAGCAATTGTTGATTAGGAAAAGAAAAGAATAAAAATAATTAATTATAAAGAAAATAAAGTAATTAATTAAAAGAAATGGAAAAAGATTTTAAAAAAGATTTTTGAAAAGTCAAACCATTATAAATATTATTTTTTTTAAATATTATATAGATTTGAATATAAAAAATTGATGATTGTTGTGCATGCGGAGGTTGGTCACAAGTTGGATTTATTTGGCCTGAAAAATAAAAGTATTGAATCTATTTGTTAAGAAAGTTAAAATTCAAGCTATTTGACATTTTAACACAAGTTCAAAGGGCAAATTGACCTTTTACTCATACTATTTGGTAAATACATGTTGTGATATAAGAAAACAACAATGATATTTGTAGCATTATGGACCGCTAAACGGTAAAATTTTTTTATAAAGATTATTTTGCCCCATGAGGAGAAGGCAATATGAAATGAAGATTTAATTTTTTTTTTGTCAATTTACAGCCTGCTGCACGAATATCATTTCTAATAAGCTAAAATATAATGAAAAAACACTTCCTGACATAGTATTTTTTTTATTTTTTGATTTTAATTTAATTAACCTTTTTTGAAAAATTATAACAATCAGTATGTAAATACGTTGGACAACATCGAATAAATTTCGTTTTACATATTTACTGACAATTATTTATATTATAAATTTTATTCATCCTAAAAACCACTGGAGTTGTGGAAATTGGAAGGTGGATCTGGACTACCAATGTACTTCTCACCTTGACCTTTAGTAGCAAATCTGAACAGTTTTACAGCACGTTGGACAAGGTTCTTTGAATAGTCCTCATTGTCCTTGAATACAATGGAGGCGGAAGCTAATGCAGCTGCCGTTTCTGCAGCCAAAGCTGGGCAGTTATAACTCCAGGTTGCGTCGCGTGGATATTTATCATCAGTGTCAATGTCCTCCGGTCTCATCCAGTAATATTGATCGTGCTCTCTCCCAACTTGTGTAGCTATATTGGCTAACAATTTATTAGAGGAATTGAAAGTTTGAGAAGGTAGTCGGTTCCCCATTTGATGATATCTTTGGCATGATCAAGCTCGGCAGCAGCTTCATATTTTGCATTGTACTCTAGGACGCTCCAACTCAAAATGGTCATGGCAAAAGATGCAGGGAAGGTGTACTTAGTAGCATTACCAGCATTAGGGGTGTGCAGGACCTGCCCGGTCCGAAAATTTCTAGCCGAACCAAACCGAAAACAAGGAACGGGTGGGTGATAGTTCGGGTGGGGAGTGGTTCGGTCGGTATTGGATGGGTTAATATCGGGTTGCAGTGAGCGGGTTGGTCTCAGGTTAGATGTTATTGACCCGCCCGAAATACCGTTTCTAATAAACATAAAACACAGCGTTTTATGTATATATATATATGTCAGATACTGCTACTACCCTAACCCTCACCTCATTTCTCCTGCCGCCTCTCCCTCTCCCCCTTCTCTCTCGATTCTTCTTCTTCCTTCAGTTTCCCTGAACTATAACTCTAACCCTAATTTCTCTAACCTAGCTGCAGCCTGCCACTCCCCTTCTTCTATATTCTTACATCCAAACTCTTATTCCCCCACAGGCCACAGTTGGTTCAATCTTGTAGCCCCTGAACTCCAATAACCCTCTTTATTCTCTGTCTTTCAAGTCTCAACTATTTGAGTTCTGTGTAAAAAATGGATTGATCATCTCTTATTTGAAGGCTTCTGCTCTTGTTATTCCATAGTATCTATTATATTAACTAAATAGAAAAAAATTTAAAACCACCAATGACAGTTGCATACCCTTTTTCAGTTGCATGATCTGGTAAATCTGTCTCTATTTATAACTCGTTTGATGTTATATTTGGTTTATAATTTTTTTCCTTAATGCATGTATTTTTTTTTGTTAATGGTTTTCTTGTTGTAAATGGTTTAGATCTGTAATTTCTATTATTTATTCCTTAATGCATGGATTTTATTTATTTATTTTTTACTTCTTTGTGTTTTTTTTATTCGTTAATGAATATATTGTTGTAAATCGATTAGATCTGTAATTTCTATTATTGTTTCCTTAAAGGATGGATTTTATTTTTTTATTTTTTACTTCTTTGTGTTTTTTTTTTCGTTTTCAAGTTTCTTGTTGTAAATCGTTTAGATCTGTAATTTCTATTAATTTTTCCTTAAAGGATGGATTTTATTTTTTTATTTTTTACTTCTTTATGCGTTATTTTTTTAATGGTTTTCTTTTTGGAAATGGTCCATTTACAGATCTCTACACAGTTTGATTTATAAATTTTTAAAACATTCAGGCGATTAATTTGTTCTGTGTATCAGTGCATGTGTTTATTTTTTTTTAAAGTAAGGTTTTAAACGGTTTTATATTTGTGGATGAACAAATTATTATTATTTTTTAAAATGTTTGTGATGATTTGTTGTTTATTTATTACTTTGGATCTGTAATTTCTATTATTTTGTTGTTATGTTTGGTCATTGGTGTCTTGAAATTTGAAAACATTCAGACGGTTTAAAGCAAATATTCTTGGTTGGTTAAAATTTTAAAAAGATATAATTGCTGTTTGTTTTGTTGTATAATTTAAAAGTTATTAAATTATAAATTGTTTGGAAAAAAATTTGATCACTGGAATAATTTATAATTTTTATTACAGTAGA
>CATIWK010046443.1:0-11964 GCA_949634005.1 Mallotus japonicus | reverse complement strand
TATGAATTATGGTTTCCCTGTATATGTTCTGGGTTTTTGGTTTTGTTCTTTTAAGTCATGCTTTGTTTTCTTGTATTATAATTATTAGACTATTGAATAATGCAAGAGCTTTCAAAGTTTGAGAAATATACTATATTTTTTAAGTGAACCTTATTAATTCACTTGGGTTTGGTTGGACTCTTTTAGGTTCAGGGAAGGTATTAAATGTTAAAGATGGGTTCTCATATTCAGTCACATGTGAATGCAGAGTCAAAACCTGAAGCAACTGGTAAGAATGTTTGATATTTTTCTCTAATATGAGAGAGAAACTATTATTAGATGAGAACAAGAGATATAATGGATTGTGTATATATTTTGATAGATATGGATGCTTGGGTGCATACTTTATGGGAGCAGATGAATAAGTGCGTTAAACCTGTTGTAAACAAGCTTACTAGTAGCTCAACAATGAGTACTAGCTCACACAAGCTCAATGATGTAAGGATTATGAGTTACTCGGATTAGTTTTTAGGAGGTGGTTCAATTGTAGTTTGTTTAATTTGATCCTATGTGCAGAATTGGATGACGTATCTGGGTCTGACACCAAGGAAGAAAGCTCACTCTGAACAACAAGATCAGCACGATGGCACTAGTTCTTCGAAGCATGGAGCTAGCAATGAGGAAAAGAAGGTTACTACTAGGATGGAGCAATTGAATAGGGGTTTATCCCGTAAGACACTTTCAAATCACTCTAATTCTTCGTCTATTGGAACCTCACAAAGGACGTCTGATGTAAGAGCATTTATCCTTTCTCTGTTTGTGATAAAGACTTACCCAGTTTGATACACTGTGTGTTATAAAGTTGTTGCCTCGATTTTATTTCATAGAATTGAATGGCTTGTCTCGGGTACTTTGCAAGATGCATCGCAAAAGGGTTAATGTGAAAATTACAACCAATGATGAAGCCAGAAGGCTTGCTGCTGCTACTCTCTTAACGGTTAAGGATGCTGCAGCTACCACAGCATTCAAGGGTAAAGTTGAGGTAAGTACAAATTTTTTCCTCTTGATACCTTGTTTGTTCCCTGTTATTTGGCTTCATATTTGTCACTTTTCCTAGCAGTATAAGATGCACGTTTTGCTTTGTTGATGCTAACTAGTGCTTAGAATATCAGAGATAAAAATGTCCAAAGATGATGGACTATGTATGAACAATCAATTGGAAATTCTAGCATGTGGCAATTTGATGGTTTTTGAAATTGTCTTTGATTTTAACTATTTGGCATTAGTATTTATAATTTTTTTTCTTTTGTAGATCACAGAGGTTAGGGATTTTGCTAGTCAGGAAATTGAATTTAAGAAGCTTGTTGACGCAGAGTCAAGAGAGGCTAATGAAAAGGCCAAAGTAACTTCAACATTCCACATCTTGCTGCTGGTAAGTATTTTGAGTGATTTTAACTGTTCTGGTATCTTTATATTTATGTTAATTTAGAGCATTTACTACTTTGGACTTAATTTTTTGCTAGGAGAATTAAAACTGGTGTAGTTCTAGACCAATTATGCTTTTTTATAATTATTGTTTTTTCATTCAATGGCGTATTTACATTGTAGAGATGCTATTAGGAAGTGGGTGAATCTGAAAATGAACATTGCTGTTCAAAACTTAAGATCAATGGAGGAGGTTGCTTAGGTATATAATCTTTATTTTATTGACCTGATCAATCCTGACACATGAGCAAAGCCCGATTTTCTAATTTAACCATGAAACAACACCTGTTGTTCTGACTTAGGCTGTCTTCATTTTTGCTCAGGTATATAATAATTTTAAACCAAAATTGCTCAAATAATTATGTGTGAACATATAATTATTTGTAAGTGTGAGCAAAGGACTTCGTTTTTTTTTTTTTGCTCTTTTGGTCAAATTTGTAAGTATAATTAGGTGATTTGATAAATGCTTTTTTTATTGTCCTTTTCCGCATTTTTACATTTTGAAACTTTATGTCAATAAAATGCACTTGGTTTTGATATGATATGGCCATCATAATTACTGTTCAAGAAGTTCTTTTATTGAATTCTAAAGACCCTTTGTCACACCTCGTCTCACGTAGCTCAAGATGGACGTTTAAAACAAACCATTCAGCAAACCATTTAATTTAATCAAATTAAGTTATAATTATAATTACATTACTAATAAAATTGAAAATAACATCCTGGAAAGATTTGTTGTCATCCAGAAAATAAGAACTTTTGCAATTGATATGTTTATAAATAACAAATATAATATAAAATAATTGAGTACTATAGGAAATCACACTTTTAAATTATATAGATATTAATAATTTTACAGTGAAAACATGGTAATAAACATTATTAAAGCAATATAAAACATGTTTCTAAATAGTCGCTTTACACATATAGTCCAGCCACCATCGTTTAACTACAAGATGTTTTCATTTATAATACATAATAAAAAGAAGAGTTAAGAAACAAAAATATAAGGCGTCTCTGACAAGGATGTTGGCCATCCTTACTATCCAACTTCTATCTACACTCACTCAGCTTAAGCCACCCTCTAACAAGCCCTGCTATCTAAAAAATTTAGAAAACATAGTAAAATGAGTACAAAAATACTCAATGAATAGATGTTATAAGCATAAAACAATTTGGTTAAACCAAACATATTAAACGTCTCAAATCAGCATACTAAAGTAATTAAAATCAATTAACAATCCACTTTAAATATTAAGGCCATTATTGCCTTCAATCTTATATAAAGTTCATGTGAATAAAACACATACTTTTTTAAACATCAATACAATATTTCTTATGTATTAACCATCCCTAAATAAGCATCACAACCTAGCCATAACGTACAGGCCAATACAATCTCACTCTCTAGGCACACTTGAAGGCTAACCCTTCAACTACATTAGCATGGAACGACCCTTATCCCTTCATCGTCCTTCAATCAAGTGCCCTGTTGTTTATTGTGCAATAACGACCAACACAGTCTCAAATGTGCATATATCATCTCAGCACATTCAACAACTCATATAGGGTGGTAATACACAAACCAAATGCCAATTCCATCAAACAAATAATCAATATATTGTTAACAATTTTGTAACTTGACAAAACATTCATAATCCATCCATTTCTTACCAAGATTCAAAACAATGAAACTAATTTGAATATAAACTCAATATATTCATCAAGTAACTTAAATAATCTCAAATCAATTAGCAAACCAAAAATATAAAGTATTAATCATGTAACTTGTGTATTTGCAAACATTGTTATTTCAAAGTGTATATATTAAATAAGTAAATTAAGTTGTAACCAATCTGATTTATAAAAATTTCAATACATCTATTCAAATTTATAAACCAACATTTAAAGGCTCATTTTATTGCTAACATAAATAGAGTTTAAGAGCTTGAACATCTACTCACAGAATAGCCTTCAAAACAAACACAATCGATTCACCGTTTTGCTTATTTTGCACCACCAACTTCCTTGCCTTTCTCAGCACCTAAAACATAAAATTTATTCACAAATCATCAATATAATGATCCCAAATACTTATCTAACCATACAGCCCCCAAATGATATGCATAAAATGCAACTAAACTTAATTTCACAATTCAGATTCAAGCTCTCCAAAAAAGCTGTTTTCAGACCCAACTTAGAAAAATTACCCCAACCTGCAGAAATAGAATTTGAATCTCAAATTTGAATCAATCTTAGTTTCATATGTTTACTAAATTCTGTAAAAATTTTACATCATTTGGAAAACTATAGAGGAAGATATGGTTAACTAAACACAATCAGTTCAGTTTACTCTGACAGATTGAGCAAGAAAATTTCTTTTATTTTTAAACTAACATAACGACTGATTCAGATCAATATCAAAGAGGAACAGTTTTAGATAACTCTTCAAAATTTCTATAGCATCAAAGAAAACTTAATTTGGAGGTTTATATCTCAAGATATGATTAAAACAACAAGACTGATAAACCAGAATTTTTATACCTGAAAACAGCAACTAACAATCCCTAGATTAAATCAACCAAAATACTTAAAATTACTTACCAATTAATCACCAAAGCCCTTAAATAAGAAGATTAGAGCCTGAATAGTTTCTTAATCCATCAAATTGCACCTGAAAATCTAGCCAAAATTGAAGAATCATGCAACCCCTCTCAAGCTCTCTCTTTCTTTTCCTCTCTTTCTTTTCTAGGCTATCCTTTGTTTTTTTTTCTTTTCTTTTCTTAACCATATACAGCTGCCTACTAAAGCCACGACTACCGCATGATTCCAGGTGTAAATTGGATATATCGTATTGAAAAATATCAATTTTGATCCTTAATGAAAAGCTAATATTGCCTATTAACTCTCAATCTTCCAATTGTTCAATTAAGGATACTTATTTGTTTCAATTAAGTTCGAATCATCCTAAGCTTTTTAATACTTATTCTTTACTTCCTTTTTATTCCTAATCCTTCTTATTCTCATAATTTCACTAATTTTGAGTGTCATGAAAATTGTAAAATTCTCACTCTTTGATCGAGTACAAGTCACGACTTAACCCGATACACTAGTCTAACTATATATATACTAGCTTATACTTAAATAAAATTAATATATATGTAAAGTCAATTGAAAATGAATGAAAATGTACCTATAGTTAGAGTACGGGTGTGACAATCCTCCCCACCTTAGGAAATTTCGTCCCCGAAATTGAGTTAAAACAAATGAGCGTATTGGTTTTTCTTGTCTTCCTCTCATTCCCAAGTAGCTTCCTCACTCCCATGGTGTTTCCACAACACTTTCACCAAACGTATAGTTTTATTTCTTAACACTTTGGTTTCCCTAGCAATAATTGCAACTGGTTCTTCTTCATAAGATAAATCATCTTTCAATTATATAGGTTGGGCTTGCAAAATGTGACTAGGATCACTCCTATACCTCCTCAACATTGACACATGGAAAAAATTATGAATTTGAGACAATTCTATAGGTAAAGCCAACCTATAGGCTACTGGACCAACCCTCCTAATCACCTCATATGGACCAATGTACCTAGGGCTCAATTTCCCCCTTTTCCCAAACCGCAAAACTCCTTTCCAATGTGAAATCTTCAGGAAGACCTTATCACCCACATTGTACTCAATTGGTTCCCTCTTCAAGTCTGTATAACTCTTTTTTTCTATCTTGGGCTTTCCTTTAGTTGATTACGAATTAACTGAATCTTCTCTGGTGTCATTTGCACAATTTCTGGACCAACTAACTGCCTTTCTCTAACTTCATCCCAACAGATTGGAGTTCTACACTTCTTGCCATATAGGGCTTCATAAGGTGCCATTCCCAAGCTAGAATGAAAAGTGTTGTTATAGGCAAATTCTATTAAAGGTAGATGTTTATCCCAACTACCCTGCAATTCCATCACACAAGTTCAAAGCATGTCTTATAATGTCTGGATTGTCCTCTCTAACTGACCATCTATTTAGGGATGAAAAGCTGTACTAAACCTTAACTTAGTACCAAAAACATGATGTAAACTCGGCCAAAATCTGGGTGTAAATCTTGGATCCCTGTCTGATATGATAGAAAATGGAACTCCATGCAATCTGACCACTTCTCTGATGTAGATTTCAGTAAGTTTATCTAATGAATAACTCACTTTCACAAGCAAGAAGTGAGTTGATTTAGTGAGTCGATCAACAATCACCCAAATTACATCATGTCCCTACTGAGTCCTAGGCAATCCAACCACAAAATCCATCGTAATATGCTCCCACTTCCATTTAGGAATAGGAAGAGGTTGCAATGATCCTGCTGGGTGTTGATGTTCTGCTTTAACTTGTTGGCAAACTAAGCATCTAGCCACAAACTCTGCAATGTCTTTCTTCATCCCTAGCCACCAATAGTTGTCCTTCAAATTATGGTACATTTTGGTACTTCCTGGATGCATGGCATATGCTGAATTGTGTGCTTCCTCCATTATCTGCCATTTCAAAACCTCAACATTAGGTACATATAATATGCCCCCATAAAGCAAAGTGCCATCATTTGAAATCATAAAGTCTACCCTGTTACCCTACTGGACTTGCTCCTTGATCTTCACCATTTATTCATCTTGACCCTGTACCTCCTTAACTCTATCAATTAACATTAGTCGAATTCTTAAAGTAGCAAGCAATGCTCCTTTCTCACCCTGAGCTAACTCCACATTCAAGGCCCTCAATTCAAGTAACAATGGAATTCTCATAGAATGAATATAAGATAAGTTACTTGAGGACTTTCGGCTAAGTGCATCTGCTACCACATTAGCTTTCCCTGGGTGATATTCAATGGTGAAATCATAATCTTTTAGGAGCTCAACCCATCTTCTTTGCCTCAAATTCAACTCTTTTTGGCTTAGTATGTACTTCAAGCTCTTGTGATCTGTGAAAATCTGACACTTCTCACCATATAAGTAATGCCTCCAAATCTTCAAAGCAAAAACAACTGCTACTAGTTCTAAATCATGCATAGGATAATTTAGCTTATGTGGCCTCAATTGTCGAGAAGCATATGCTACCACCTTACCCTGTTGCATTAGTACACAACCCAAACCATTTCTAGATGCATGACTACATACAACATATTCTAGCCCTGTTACTGGGAGTGTCAATACTGATGTTGAAGTTAAACATGCCTTTAATTCATCAAAACTATCTTGGCATTCTTCATTCTAGACAAACCTCACATTCTTCCTTAGTAGTTTTGTCAAAGGTGAAGCAACAATGGAGAAATTCTGCACAAATCTTCTATAGTATCTTGCTAACCCCAGAAAACTACGCACCTCATGTACACTGGTAGGTGGTTTCTAATTAAGAATTGCTTCAATCTTCTTAATATCAACATACACTCCCTCAGCTGATATGACATGCCCCAGAAAATACCACTTTTTCTAGCCAGAACTCACATTTACTAAATTTGGAATACAACTGTTTATCCCTCAGTGTCTGTAATACAATCCTCAAATGCTCAGCATGCTCTTCCTTTAATTATGAATACACCAAAATACCATCGATGAAAACAATGACAAAGTTATCAAGATAAGGCTTGAATACCCTGTTCATCAGATCCATGAATGCAGCTGGAGCATTAGTTAACCCGAACAGCATCATTGGAAATTCATAATGTCCATATCGAGTTTTAAATACTGTTTTAGGCACATATGCTGCCTTAATCTTCAACTGGTGATACTTAGATCTCAAGTTAATCTTTGAAAATACCATAGATCTCAAGTTAATCTTTGAAAATACCATAGCTCCTTGTAACTGATAAAAAAATCATCAATTCATGGCAAGGGATATTTGTTGCGAATAGTCACCTTATTCAGCTATCTATAGTCAATACACAATCTCATTGTACCATCCTTCTTTTTCACAAATAGAACTAGTGCTCCCCAAGGTGATACACTGGGCCTAATGTAGCCTTTATCAAGTAATTCTTACGATTGTACCTTCAATTCTTTTAATTCAGCTGGAGCCATCCTATATAGAGCTTGTGAAATAGGAGTTGTCCCTAGCTGTAAATCAATAATGAATTCAATCTCTCTATCAGGTGGCAACCCTGGAAGATCTTTTGGAAATACATCCACAAACTCATTACTACAGGAAGACTGTCAAGCTTTTTCCCCTCTTTTTCTGTGTCAATAACATATGCCAAGAATGCTTCACATCCTTTTCTCATCATTCTTCGAGCTGTGAGTGCTAACACCATACTATAATGCTCTGAACTCCTTTTACCTCTGAACTTCTTTCACTTCTGAACACCATTTTACCACCCGCAGGCATCTGAAACTCTACTTTCTTCTTGTAACAATCAATCAGTACTTGATATTTGGTTAAGACATCCATGCCAAGAATCACATCAAACATTTGTAATGATAATGGCACCAAGTCTACTTCTAATTTTTTATTCCCAAATTCTAGCTCACAACCCCGATAAACATGTCTATAAACCACTGATTCACCCACTGGCATATCTACAACTAAACCCTGGTCCATCACACTCTTTTCTTTTGGTATGCATAATGTGAATGATGATGCAATGAATGAATGAGTTGCACCCGGATCAATTAAAGCATAAGCATTCTCACCAAAGATAGTTAACCTACCAGAAATGACATCGTGTGATGATGTTGCCTCCTATTGTGTCATCGCAAAGACCCTGGGCTGTATTGAAGGTCTCTCTGGCTGCATAGGCCGAATAGGATGTGTCGATGTAGATGCACCACCCTCTCTACTAACACCGGCTCCTGAACCTCTACCCAAACCAGAAGTCCTACCTCCTTTACTAGCTGTGCTCTGGACTCCTCTACTAGTACTAGTGCCAAACTGTGCAAGATTAGGACAATCCCTCCTAATGTGCCTAGATCCACCATACTCAAAACACTGGATAGTCCTCTTCCTACAATCTCCTCCCTCGTGTACACGACCACAAGTAGTACAAGTTGTGGTCCTTCTGAATGAACTACCTACACTAGCCATAGGCTGTCTCACAGAGCTCTGACTGAACTGAGAGGACTGTGGTCTATAAGTGCTTGACCAAGTCCAAGGCCTTCTACTGCCTCCAAATCCTCCTATCTCTGATCTTTGTTGAGATGTTCTAGCTCCCTTACTGAATCCATTTTGCTTTCCCGTCCAAACTGGAGCTTTAAACTTACCTTCTTGTTCAATTTCTTCTCTCAGCTTCTCTTTCTCAATTGCCTTCTCAACCCAGCCCCTAAAATGTTGGCCCTCATATAGTGATAGCACATTCTTCAACACTGTTTGTAAGCCCTCATTAAATCTATAGCACTTTTGAGGCTCAGTTGGAAAGATTTCAGAACCATATTTGTACAAATTTTCAAATTTATCAACATATTCTAGCACAGTCATACTTAAGGGTGTACACGGTACGGGGGAATCCAGCGATTTAAAATCTCCGGAACCGTACCAAATTTCGGAGATTTCAAAAATCAAATCTCCAGTACCAGTACCAAATTAAAAAATCTCCATACCAGTACTATACCATTTTTTGGAATGGTTCGGTACAGAGATTCGATTTTTTTGGAACTAATCGATACCATACGGTCCAAAACAGAAATTCAAAAATTTATATTATATGCAAATTATACTATTAATTGAATTTATATTTATTATTAAAAATTTGATATGCTATATAATTGAATTGACTTTTCATTTATTGTTTTTAAATTTAATTCATATGACTGAAAACTAAAAACATATATAACATGAATTCAACAAACTGAATTCAAGGAAAAAATGCTTCGATGAACAACAAGAACCATAGATAAAATCTAAGAAATATACAATAAACAGTTCGGAAAAGAGAGCTATGAAAACAGCAACTATAATAGCATATAACCTTTTATTGTAGATTTATAGTATATGTGTGTGTATATTATCACTTGGACAACTAATATTACTAATTTCATATCAACTATACACATCTTTTATTGTAGATTTATTATATTCATGAGGAGCTAACTAGGATCAAAATCACCTTTTATTGTAGATTTATATTCAGATAACCTTATACTTTGCATTTATAAACACTGAATCAGTGATTAATAAAGTATCTTCACATTGTCAAAAACAAAATTAATGTTGAAGTTCTAACTAAAGAGTGAGTATCTTTAGATAAAATATAAAGGATAACTTAGCCTTTTTGACCGAATAATCAAAGAGAACACAAATTATATATATTAATTTTTATCATATATTATTATACATATGTTACGTAATATATATTGCTTAATAATATAATGAAAATATATAATTAACTTCACTACTATTTATTTATACATATTTATTATTATTAATATTCGGTTTTTGGTTCGGTACGGTTTTGGTACGGTTTGGTACTGTTCTTGGTTCGATTTTTTATAAATATCTAGTACCGTACCAAATTAGTTACAAAATTCGGTTCAGTTCGGTTCGGGGTTAAAATTATTCGGTTCGGTACGATTTTAATATCTTTCGGTTTAGTATTTCAGTTCGGTTTGGTATTTTCTCCGTCTCGTGTACAGCCCTAATTGCAATGACTTAATTAATATAAGAGCTTATTTTTGTCCTTCTATATATTACCAAATTTTAATCAATTACAAACTTTAATTAAACAAAGTTATATATTATTTCTCGGCATATTGCAAGGCAGTAAAAAGAGTTATACGACATTAGAGTTAGAAAAAAATTTAAGAATGTGTGCACGAATAAATAGTCTGACGGTCATTTTTTAAAAAATATTATAGCATACGGGAAAGTAAATTTTACTGTAATTATTTATGAAATTAATACAGAAATATTTAACAAAAAGAATAATATAATATTTTTATTTTTATTTTAATTCATGATTTTGTTTTATTGATTGGAAATCTCTTTTTAACTTTTTCACATTTGAAGTTTCTTTCAAAAAAAAAAAAAAAAACCATTTGAAGTCAAGTATTCCAAGCAGCCAAAATGGAATTAAGGGCATGTCAGTGTCTACATGAGGCTTCATTCAACAACAGTATAATTGTTATTTGAAGTCAAGTACTTAAAAGCAAAATTGGACTGTTGCAATTATTATACATGTCATGTGTAGTCAATTAATGTAGAGATGGTTTTGGCCGATCTTGACGAGCCAGGTTACTGGACAAGACACATCACACATGCAATATGGTTTAACGAAATTTTGTAAGTGTTGGTAAATAAGAAATAAAAATAATATTCAGATTAAGGTATAATCATAAATCTATTTTTAAGAATTTTTTTTTGTTGAAATTTATAATTGGGACTCCACAATATTATAAGACTTTGGTATTTTCCTAAAAGTTTAAAGCTTAAAAAGGTAAATCTTATTATTTTAATTAATAATTCCATTATAGAGCATTTATTTTACACTCTAAATAGCTAACTAGGAATATAAAAGTTAAAATTTTTTTTAAAAAATTAATATTAGTAAAAGTTTATCATATTTACAATGAATAATAAGAAAATTGTTACTCCTATTATATAATCTATCACTATTCAATAAAAAAATTAAAATATATAAAAATATTTTAATGTAATTTTTCTAATTACAATTGTTGGATAATAAGAACTTAGTTGTAAATATTCTCTGAAGCTTAATACATTAGTAACTCCTTCTGTTTTTGACATTTTTATTAGTTTTTTTAATTTATAAAATAATAATTTAAATATTTAAACTTACTAAAAAATATTTGTTGATATTTTTAGTACTATTTAAAATGTTTAAGTAATTTTCTTATAAATGAAAATAAAACTATTTAAACATCTTAATTATATATAAAAAAATCTTTTTAATAAGTTAATGTGTCAAAAAAAATCTTTTTAGTAAGTTAAGCCTAATTGCATATAAATGGAACAAAAATTCTCTTTTTTTGAAATAATGGAAAAAAAATCTAATCACTCATTAAAATAAATAAATAAATAAACAAGAGGACAATGGCTATTGGCTAGTGAAGTTGTCTTTTTGGCTCTGTCTATAATTTGGTCCGGCAAGTTGATCAAATATCTCATATGATAAACAATTCTTACAATACTATAGGAACCATGCTGATGCAACAACCGTTAGATCGATAGAATTTATTCACAACCATTGATTGAAATACCTGCAACCTAAATAATCAGTTTTTTTACTACCGGTTGGAGCAAGCAATTACAGGAAAAAAAAGAGAGAATTCAATGACGACTTCAGTGGCTCCCCAATTCATAGTCTTCTTCTCCTTCTTATCTAATCTATAAGTCCTTGCCCACCATCTCTTCCACTCTCTGCATTTGTTTTTTTTTTTTTTGGGTTTCTTTTAATCCTATTCATTTCATTTTCTTCTGTTTTTGTTGGTATGGAACTGTAAACAGATCTAGTTCCATGTCTTTTGGGAAAAGATTTTCATTCGTTGGTGCTTGTATTGGAGTCTGGGCACTTGCT
>CATIWK010046403.1:0-19901 GCA_949634005.1 Mallotus japonicus | reverse complement strand
ATAAAGATAAAATAAAATAAAGAAATAAAAAATTAAAAAAATAAATATAACAGAGAAAAATAAGGATAACAGAGAAAAATAAAAAAATAAAAAATAAGGATAACAAAAAAAAGAAAAAAATAAAATAAAAATAAAAAAGGGAAGAGAAAATAAAAAAAATAATGAAGAAATAAGGAGAATACGAATGAGGGTATAAACGAAAAAAAATAGAAAAATGGGTATACTTGAAAAAAATAGGTACTCTTGTAATTAATTTAAAAAATTGGATATTTTACTGAAAATTGAAGACAAAAAATGATGTATTTATGTAAATTTCTCTAATAATAATAATAATAATAATGGGTCACGTTTCGCTTCGACTCTGGACAACAGCAAACCAGCCACAAGGTTTAGATTATTAATTGGTAGATGGGCTTAGGTCCAATTGCCCACCTTCAGAAATTCAGTCCCGGACACTACTCTGGTTCCATTAAACCCTAATTTATGTAAAACCCTATTTAAGACCAGCCATCATCCTCAATTCGTCTCCTCATCTTGCCGTCTCTGTTCCCGGATCGCTCTTTAAATAGATTGATCTGCTGCTAGAAATTAGTTTGGATAGTTTCATTTTTTTTTTTTGAAATGGAGGTTTGCATCTGTTTTACCCACTCCTTTAAATTGCAAAACAACATTGAATGGTAAAGGAGTTATAACGGATGCGCAAATCTAAAAGGTTTGCCTTACCAGCCCATCGCATCTATTATATTGCTATGGTGTCAAATGAACTTACCGATATATGTTTTTTTTTTTAATTATAGGTTTTGGATTTACTATATGGAAATTTAGGGTTTCTGAAAGTGGCAAGTGATGAATATGTTCTTATCCTACACACTGAATTTGTTTGTGTTGACTACCAAACTCCGCTTATTATCTGATGCCTGTTATTATTTTATTTTATTTTATTTTATTTTGAATTTTTTTGATGATTGTAGATGTGAAGAAGGTAAATGATGGAAAGAATGATTCTTATCCTACACACTGAATTAAATGTGGACCAAAAACTCCGCTTATTATCTGATGCCTTCTCCATTTTTATGTTGTAATTTGTTGGTTTTTAAACGTTGTTTTTGGAGTATTGAGAAGTGGGTTTTGTTTAGAATTTTACAATGATGAGAAACAGCAGACGGGCGGTCAGAACCTGATGCCGTGTTGAATGTCTGCAATTTCCATTCTTTGGAATTTTCTCTGAGTTTTTCTTAATGTCTGCAATTTCCATGCTTTGGAATTTTCTCCGAGTTTTTCTTGCTTTTATTTGTTACAGTTGGTTGGGATTTTGGTATTCATGTAGCTCTGTTTTGCGATGATGAATATGCTCAAATATGTCTGGACATATGAGACGTGTCTATGATATGAAATATGCATCTTCTGAGCAGTGTAAAAACAAAATACATTCACGTTTGATGAATTCGTTCAATTTTTGCTTCAAACCTGTCATATAGCAATTCAGCTCACAAGTAAGATTGTACAAAGTTGGGCACCTATTAAATCGTATGCGGGACTCTCTGAATAGGTTGAATTTGATAAAATGCCGTACAGTTTAGGCTATAATAACAAAGTTGCAAAATCAAAATGTGGTATGATAAAGTTTCGAATTCGATGGAGCTCAAAATGAGCTGTGACAAGGTTTCAGAACAATTCCATTTCTTTGCCTAATCTGAATAAACCCTCATGATGAAGTGAGGTCTATCTTCATTATCAGCTGATAGTAACTGGCTGTCTATTGTTTGAATTGTTTGCGTTGGTTGCTAATCTCCAAAGTGACTTGCAAAGACTTTGTAGTGAAGAACTAGAGATGGTCCAGGCTCGTCTGCGGTGGTTATTTGGCGATCTTGTCGCAATGGTTTAAACATTATGGGCTGATGTTGTGCTTCTTGTATTACTATTTGCCTGCTTGCTGCATCTGTTTTGTATCTTCAACATCTCACTGGATGATGTTGAATGTTAGTAGAGCAATCAAGTTTTACCAAGCGAATTGCCTAGCTTTTGATTAGTGATAAGTTGAAGTTGGAATTGATGAAATCCTTTTGCCTAGCTTTTGATTATTGGTAAGTTGAAGTTGGTATGATCTCTTCTTCAAGGTGGTGACCGACCGTATTTGGATGGATTCTAAACTGCTTGACATAGAAACTAAAAAGATTTATCCAAAAATAATATTACCAAACTAACAAATGACTTAAACCTATCTATGAAATGGAACAGGTGGACTAGTGTCGGTGAGTAAATGAATCGGTCCAACGGTCCAATTCGATGCAATTATTAAATATAGGCGATGTGGTTCGTATTAATGGAAATGCATGCTGTGTGGGGTAAGGTAAGGTACTGAAAGTCGTTGTGCCGCATTCTATTTTCATAATAGAAGAAGTGGCTTATTAAATTTCAAATTTCATTATTTTCATATTGGCTACTATTTTAATTTTATCTACATTTGACTCAGATCAATTATTAAGTAAACCCATAAAAAAATAAAATGAAAATATGGTAGATCACCTAATCCATGTTCGGCAAATTTCCTACTCCTTGGACTCCAACACCATTTGGAACGACACTGTGAGCTCATAAAATTGAAGATACAAAGAGTCAAAAACTTTTATCCTATTGTCGGTAGTAGCCTAACAGCAAAAATATATGTGTTAAAAAAATATTTTAAATGCTTTTAAGAAAATAAAATTCTAATAGAAATATTATATGTCCTAATAAATTTTATAAATTGCAGATTCCAACCCTATTTTTTTAGAATGAATATTTTGAGTAAAATAATAATAAGAAGTGGGCTGTAATAAATAGAAAACGTAATTCTTTCTTAGCTAACTATTTCAATACACAAATTAAAAAAATTATAATTTGATTCAAAAAATCCATAAATATTAATTTTCATGATATATATATATATATATACCTTTTCTTTTTTATTTTTTTGTTTTGCTATGCTTTGTTATGCTCTTCCATGGCAATTTGAACAAACAAATTTGTTTTTGTTATTAGACAACTCTAAAAATATGTTAATGTATTTCAATTTTGTTATTATTATCATTTTCTAATTATTATTGTTGTTATTTTAATTGTTCTTTTATGCTAATCCGGTTGGTTAATGATTTAATCCTCTTGAAATTCGCATTGAAGAAGTAGGTCTTGATAATTTACAAATTTTGGATCATTTGAATGGTAGGTGTTTTTTCAATATATTACTTAAAAGTTTTTGGTACAGGCTTGTTTTGAATAAATTGTTTCTTGAATTGAATGAAAGTTTTTAGTTTGTTTTTTTCAAAATTTTTTGCTTGTGATCTTCCAAATCATGAGAATGCCTACTTAGAGTCTCAGTGATAATTCAAACTTTGATGATATTGTCAATTTAATTTTATACTTCTATGATTATCATAATTTTTAGTTAGATTTGATTTTTTAATTTAAATAATAAAAAATTAGATAAAATGAATCTATTACTACAAAATAATTATTGAAAACAATTTTATTTTTATGACTACAAATATTTTTTTAAAATTTTTTCTACCTTTTTAATACAAATATAAATTTCACTATTTTTCTTTTAATGCTTATTATGTACATCTCCAATATAAATTTATGTGATAATAATAAGAACTCCAATATAATTTTATGTGATAATAATAAGAAAATTTATTGAATCGGCATTATAATTTATATAATTCTTTTTAGTTAACTTATTTTATTTATTTTTAAAATTTAACTTTAATAAATCAATAACTTAATCGTAATTTTTATCTCAATTTTTAAATATCTTTTATTTAATTGTTATAGTTATTATACACATTAAAAATCTCTCTTTTTACAAAGAGCACCGAGTAAAATTGTTGTGATAAATTTTTAAGTCTATACATTTATAAATTATTTGATTAATTTATAATATATTTAAATTATTTAATTAATTATTTTAAAATATTATTTAAATATGTATTACATTTTATATAGTATGTGTAATGCGTGGATAAGTGGGCTATACTAAAATAAGAGAAATTCTGGAGTTATTTTATTTCTAATATACTTTTACTTTGTTTTTAATTTTTAAGAGTGATTATTCACAAAATAAAATTTACTTTTAGAAAAAAAAAATAATCATATAAAGCACATAAATGGTAATGGCGATGAATTTTTCTTTACAAAATTTTTTAAAAGAAAATGAAACTGTTTACGAAAAGGGAAAATAAAAGCGTACCCATTCCCACCAGCCAATCACTGTGCACATTTACCGAAAGAATTTTCTCTGTTCTCTTTTCTCTTTTTTCTCCTCTGATCCTATACACCCACCCACTCATTCATTCACTCCTTCACAGACAGTACGGTGCTTGGTGGTGTTCTGCTGCCTCTGACTGCACAAAAAATGAAGGACAATGATGCACCCACAGTTATATCAATACCATCATCAATTTCTACTACCACCACAAGCAAGAAAGATAGCTCAGATGTTGGTGGTCTTTTTGGTAAAACTAGATATAAGTTCTGGGTTTTGTCTGTAATTCTCCTTCTTGCATTCTGGTCCATGTTTACTGGCTCTGTTACTCTCAAATGGTCCACTGGCAACCTTACCCACTTGTCTGATGATCTTGACTTTCCACTCCATGATGATGATCTTGACGTCCTTGTACCTCTCTTTTCTCTGATCTTGTAATTGTAATTGGTTGCATCTGTATTTATTACTTGTTTGCTTAAGAGTATTGAATTTTTGGACTTATTTGATTTGTGGATTTTTATGTTGTTTTTGTTGGGATGATTAGGAAGTGGAGGAGAAAGTGAAGTTGGTGAAACATATGTGGAATATCTATACACACAGCACTATAACTAAATTGCCTCGTTTTTGGCAAGAAGCTTTTGAAGCTGCTTATGAATCTTTGGCCAGTGATGTTGTTGCTGTTAGAGATGCTGCTGTTGCAGAGATCGCTAAGATGTCTCTTCGATCTTACAATCCTGACCCACATCCTGCTCAATCTACACCAGTTAGTCTCCATAGTTCCCTTGTAAATTATTGAGAATTGGGTTGTGCGTTTTCAGCATGAGTCTTTCTTATTCCAGTATTCTATATTTTCTTGAATTAGTTTTGATTACTTAAATTCAATATTTAGTTGGGGAGTTTCACTTTATAAGTCTCAACAATATCAATAATGTTCCGGAGTTGGAAAGATGACTCTGTGAGCGGTGCTTTTTGTAAACATTTCTCTTTTGTCTCTGCCCTTTATCTTCTGCTGTCCTTGCCTGTATATATGGTTTTGTCTTGGAATGATTTTTGGAAAGTTTTGGAGATAGTTAATATTGTTTTGTCCTAATATCATTAGTTACAAAATCCAACTCTAAATTCACAGTGGTTCACTGATATTTAAGATTATGATGAACTTAATTCACTACTATGCGGCTGCTCTTGATGCATCCATCTTTGATTCCATTGAGGATCCTCTCCAACGAATTAGAAATTTTGATTTTTGACGACCATTTTAAATAAGGCTCTTTGTTGTCACTTGTCATGCATCATTCATGTGTCTGTATTTCAATGTTTTCCAGAATTCTAGTGAAGGGAAGAGGAGTCCCATACTAGCAGAGGAAAGCAAGAGGTCTAGCCAATGACAAGAATTCCGATTACCTTGTTAACAGTTGAGGGGAAACTTGTAATGCCAACTTGAAGCTTAGCCAATAACGAAGGAGATGAGTTGAGTTGATTTGAGTTTACATCGACTCTATTTACGGAAAAAGTTCAATCGCATACTGCATTCCTACTCCTTGTTCTTCTACATCAACCAATATCCCTAGGATGGATTCTAGTGAATTGAACTGATTGTGCAGTCCTTTTAAATAAGGGCTGAGATGTGCATTCATTACATTTAAAATGTTCTTTTGGACATTAAATTTGTGCTTCTGAAATAGTGAAGGCTGCAAAACCATAGCAAAAGTTAATTGATTTTCTAGTAAATAAGCAGTGGAAATGGATTCTTTTTATGATTTCAAACATAGCGTGCTTTGGCCTTAACTCACAGCGTAGAAAGCAAGTTTGAGAGTATTGCTGCATAATAAATGGCAGATTGTAGCGATGAATATCGCTAAATGCCTAAACCAACAATAATCTAATTAAACATCTCCAGTTATGTAGTCACGTCAAAGGATATAATACAAGAAAAGAATCGGAATTGGAACAGCGAACAAAGCCTTTAGAGGCTGCAAGACCTCAAAATTTTCATCCCATGTGGATGATCGGACACTTTCGGTCCCCAAGAATCAACAATAGCAACTGCTCATATATCGATGGTCCCTGAGAATTTTCGATGCAAGAAGCTTCTCAGCTAGGGACTGTGGAGTGTGGTCCACCACAACCGCACCATATATCGAAACAAATATCTTCTTTTAACAATCTTAAACCTCTTTAACATCTCTTGATAGGACAGAGAAGGACGAGCAAAACTAATATACAAGAAAATAGAGAAAACCGCACGGTGAAGCCAAAAATGGTAAGAGAACAAATCACATAAATCAAGATTAACCTGATTTTTTAAATAAACTTTGCTCTGAGTGATCGCTATGACTAAGCTAACATGAACTCTACCACAAAATATTACTCCACAAAATCGCTTGAGCAGATAATTATTACTGCTGTGCTCGCTATGAAGGAGAAAAAAAAAATTCCTAGTACAAAATTTACAAATAGTTCAGAACCAAATTGTATTTACAAATGCCTTATGAAACTCTCTAATCTTCCACTGACTGAATCTCACCCATCATAATCCGGTTACTGACAACATTAAAGCCCAAAACTGCAGGGCTGACCTTCTTGCCCTTTTTACCTTTCTTCTTTCCTCCACCCTTTGTGGACCCATCAGCTCCTGATGTGAAATCATAGTCGAAGTCCCTACTGCCTGCATGGTCAGAATTCATGTCTCTGGCACCAAATCCAGTGGCCATCTGATCATTCCGACTCTGAAAGGCAATTTCGAGCACATCTGCTGGTAATAACTCTTTATAGTTGAGGAACTTGTCAATAAATTCATCATCGGGATCATTTGGTCCAAGGTTCTCTTTCAGAAGCAACTCAGCCTCTGATCTTGACTGCTTCAAGCAGAACTCCAAGACACTTGTATCTATCAAGTATAAAAGACAAAATGACACAATTGCACAGGGCAAGCCTACAATATAAAAAATCTGCAGAAGTTCAACTGCCAGCACTTTCCAGATAAAGAAAACCAAAATTGTATTTTAACTTAATACAAGTCTCCTGGCGTACTATTTCTCCCTGACATGCATGGATTTCCAGCCCTTTGTTTAAGGGACAGTAACAATATTCTAGTTCACTGTAAGCACACAATAACTAAGAAGGGAGCATTTACTGATCTCTCATACGTGCTTGGGATTCTGTCCTTTCAACCAAAATTTATAAGAAGTTAAGAATGCTGGCAAACAGAAAGTAATATACCTTTTGTCCCTGTAAGTTTAACACACTCACTTTCACACCAATCTCTAAAGTCCATGGCCTCTGCAAAACAGCAAGAACTTAAAGGTTAACCAATAATACTTGACAAGCATAGTACACCAAATAGGAAAAAAGAAATTTGTTTGACAAGCACAGATGATTAACCATATACTTACCCGAATGTTTGTTCATTGCATCTCTTTTCCCTTTAAGAGATGGCTGGGCAGAAGCAGGGGAGGATGAAAGAGCACGCTCAGCATGCCTGCCGCCCATGGATTTTTGCCGGCTTAATGACCCACTTGGAGTTCCTTTTACAGGAGTGTTTTTGGCTCCCCAACTGCCTTGGCTAGCCAGATGAGGAAATTCTGACCTGTTCAAAAGAAAATAATATACATGATTATGGTGCAAAGTGTTGCATTTCCAGCAAAGACAGTAGGCAGTGGGGGAAGTTTCGTGTATTCGCATTAATAATCCTCAAGAATACATGGAAACAAGGAAAAAAAAAATAAACAAAGGAAGTTTTTGTTTCTAACCAAGAGATATTACCAGGCAAATTATGTTAAAACTAACAGAGAAGAAAGCAGATGTAACTTATCAAAGCATTTCAAACTAATGTAGCATGCATAAAACATAATCACCATTCAGAAGACAAAAGTCATACTGTTTAGTTTCTTGCTTGGATTGATCAGCTGGGCCCCAAAACAGGTCATCATCTACTTTATGTTTTGACTGCGAAGCACCGTGAGAATTGATCTGTAGAGGAGATGCAACCTTAGAAGGAGAAGAAGCAGAAAGTGACCATGAAGAACCACTTCCATGCGTAGCTTGAGCTGGCTGAGGTTTCTGAGGAGTTGGAATTGGGTTTTGAGGCTGAACTGAAGAAACCTTTTTCCCCTGCTCCTTTTGGATTTCCCTTAAAGATGTGGGCTTAGGTAGCTTCTTGCTCTCAATAGACCATGCTGGAGAGGGGGAATGAGTTGCTGGCTCCCCTTTCCAAAGGACGAAATCTCCTAAAGAAGGGCCTGATGGAATTGCAGGCAATACCTCCTTTTCTTGTGCAATACGAGAGCTTTTTCCTTTTTCAATGGGGCTTGAACTAATAGGCACATCAGCAGACATTGTGGGCACTGCAGCCTTAGTGCCAGTACCCTTAGCTTTAGCAGACTTTTTGCGATTCTTTTTACTATCTTTCGCCTCAATGAAGTTGTTGTCATCAACGGAATCTACATTGGTCATCAATTGCTGGGAAGGTAAGCTAGACACAGAGTCAGGGAATTCTGTCCCTCTATCATCAGACTTCGCCAAAACTTCTTCCGCCAATAGATCATGTAACTGGCTTTTCTTGCTCTTTGAATTAGGTGAAATTTCTGGTTTCCCTATATTTAACTCTCTATTAGTTGCATCGCGCTGAGTTTCTCTGGAAATCTTTGCATCTGAACTGGCCACAACTCCAGCCCAAGGAGTTGACAAGTTCATGGAGTTCACAGAAGCACTGATCTCAGAAACTGTCATTTCTACCTGTGCCTTTCTCTGCTCTTCCAGTTGAATTTCCAACAATGATTTTGGTTTGAAACCAGGAGCAGGTTTCCAAGCTCGTTGAGCTGGATGTATCTGTGCATTTTGCAATGAAACAGACCCAACTACTTTAGGTTCATCCTTAACCTCTGCAATTTCAGCATCAACTCCAGAAATGCTTGAAGATAAACTTTTAACTTGTGGGATTTCATTATTTTCCGCAACAGAAATCCCAGAGTTAATGTCACTCATCTGTTCGTGAGATGTGCCACGAAGAGCTTCTTCAAGTCGCTCGTCAGACTCAAACTTGTTCTCCCCACCATGTGGTCCTTCATTTTCCGATTTCTTCAATGGCAATAAAGAGGAATTCTTTGATGCTCCCTTTACCTGGTCAGCAGAGGAGTTTGACTTTGCGGATTTTTGCTTCCTGGATTTCTTCTCAGAGGCCTTTTTCACCTCACGAACTTCAACATTTTTCACTTCCGTCATCACAGAGGGCTCAACACTAGATCTTTCTCTTTCATCCTGCTGCTCAGAAAGAGTACTATCACGCTGAACTTTCACAACACTGGCATGTTGAGGTTTAGCAATTTCATCCTCACAAGTCTGTGTCATAGATCTGGTAACGGATATTCCAGAAGACTCCAGTTGTACAGCATCTGCAGCAGTCCCCCGTGTTGCAACCTCTGGAATTTGTTCAGTTCCCCATTTGTCTTCTGACAATTGTTCCACAGAAAGAGAAACATGATGATCAGGAGCAAGTTCATGCACAAGAGAAGGCTCTTGTGAAGATTTGCCCATCAACCCAACTGATGATGCCAGCACAGATTCCTTCTGATTGATTTCACCAATTTGCTGAGGAAGAGAAGTAACCCAATCGTTTTGACTATTAACATTCCCAAACATTTGATGTGGAAATTGGAAAGAAGACACTTCGGAATCAACATTATAACTAGCATCCTGGGTAACTTGTGCACGCATATTCATCAAATTAGCAGTGGGTTCATCTCGCACATTTGAAACTGGGATTTGAGAACCAATCTGGAGCATTTCTTTTGATGGTTGAAGTCGAGAAGTATCAACAGATGCATTTCCTGTGGCTATTGCAGTAGTATGAAACTGTCCATAAGGCGACTCACCAAAATGTTGGCGAGTATGATGCTCTGATAAAACCTGAGAAAATAATTGCTGTTGTCGCAGCAACTGCTGTTGCTCTTCCTGTTTCTGCTGCTGTTTAAGTAACAAAAGCTTATCCAAAACAGACAGCTGCTGTGCTGGAAGAGGAGCCTGGGGATGTAGCTGCATCAAGTACTGCTGTTGCAACATATTTAGTAATTGTGGTTCTTGAGAGAGTAACATTTCAGGTGTCAAAATGCCAGATGGATTATCTGCAGCTTGACTAAGTAGATTTGTTAAAGAGGATGGTTTCTGTTGTAGCCTTTGTTGTTGTCCAAAAGGAACTTGGGGAAGAAAATTCTGAGCATGATGCAAGTCAGTCTTCTCTGGAAGAGGATCCACGCTACCTTGAATGGGGAAATTTGACCAACCAGTAACACCAGTATTTGCACTAGAGGCAGAGCCTTGGAGAATGGATATCATTTCAGCACTTTGAGAATGAGGGGGCTGACGAGGATTGTCTGCCAATGAAGATAGGAGTTTTGCATGTGCCATTGGAGAGTCTGCAAGAACCTCTGACTTTGAAGCCACAGATGCAACATCCCTCCCAGGCCAATAAGGATACTGATTGGATAATGACCTCTGACGTTCAAGCACCATCCTTTTTGCCAAAAGATGCAGGTCATTTCCACTGTCAAGAGCCGATGGGGCAGCATTAACAGGGCTGTTTCCTATAAATCCTTGGACACCTATGAATTTATATAACCAGCAGAGTAAAATTAGCAAGCACCATGATGACAATTACTAGAATGCACAGGAAACAGAATGCATAAAACAGGGAAAAAAACAGTTTGTATGTCAAGATAATAAATGATTCTTAAATTAAGGAGTAAACAAAAAGGAAAGGGAGGATAGTGAACCTTGAGACGAATTACTCATATTTCCGGACATCAACGACTCCAAGAATCTATTTTCAGCTTCTGTTGTTGAGCCAGGTTTCTGCCTCTGTTCATTTCTTATAAGATCATGCTCACTTAGTCCAGAATGAACATTTCCATAGTTAGCAAAGCTAGGCCTACTCAATGCATCTGTGAGTTCATTTTGTTTCGGGATGCTAAACCCAGGTGGTGGTCTTGCCTTAGCTCGCAGATGAGGCATGACATCACCCAGTGATGAAAAGGGCGAGTCCTTTGATGCACTTGCAAGTCGAACTTGCAAATCTATTCCAAAATACCCAGCCTCAAACCATCCTATAATATCACTACCGGAGAAAGGACCTTGAATTTCACCCTGAGGATCTTTATAGTAAAGAACTAGATTTTCAGGTGCAGGCTGAGAAAGCTTCTTGGCTTCTTGTTCCCTATCCAGAACAGCTGATAACTGCCTCTTCATAATGGGATCCTCATTGGCTTGCCATTGTGCTTCACCTTTGGGGTACGACTGGTTAACCAAATGATTTTCCCACTGATTATCCAGATCCTTTTGAGGTTGATTCCAGCCCATATCAGGGGTCCTTGACCTGACATCACTTGGAATCTCCCTCCAGTCATGTGAGACAGTAGGCAACTGTTCCCCCAGAGTATGGGCTCGCCATGGTGTGGTAGTAGGAGATGCAGAACTATTTCCAGGAAAGGTTGATTCCCTATTGGTAGGTGCATCATCAGCCCTTCTATAAGAACCAATGTCTTCTTTAATATCTGCAGGCAGAAAGTAATGCTTTAAGATATCCACTGAGACTACACATACAAAAGATTCCAGACAATCGAAGTAGGGAGAAAAAGGACTGTGTTTCCATTGCAAAAATAGAAGTTCAAAACAGAGTAAGGGTAGAGAATTCATCTAAACCAAGCATAACTTCTCAATAAAAAAATCAATCAAATAAAGCAAAACCAAGGAACATGATGACAAATATTCACACACACAAGCAATTATTTAATAATCTAGTTTTTAAAATGAAATCACTTGCCTAACAATATTAAATGCAGAGAAAAAAGTCATCTTCACAGTCAGCCTACACTCCAACACTAAAGAAGTTCATATGCAAAACTGGCTTTTTCAAATACAGCACTATGTGTCAATTACCTTCAGCTTTTAACTTGTTATCATGAATTGTCTTATTGTTCATCATGACTTCAGATTCTGTACTGGGCCCATGATACTGTATCTGCCTTTCATGGGATGATCCCTCTGTATAATTTCCATAGCCACCTTTTGAATTGTCAATGCTTTCATCTTTAAAATTGTCAATAGAAAGTGCAACATCTTCTCTACTACCTGCTTAGACAAGCCAATCCAAATAAATAATTCCCTTCCTTAAAACATGCACCAAAAATTGTAAATTTTGACAGATATGATACCAAGTTTGGCTCGTCTTGATTGCAAATCCACTGAGTTCCGTCCCAGAGACCCCTCTTTGGATATCTGAGGTGCGCCGCTACTTACAATATCCCCTTTTTCAATTCCCTTTATAACATCCTAATCAAGCAAAAAGGTGCAGAGTCAACAGAAAATACCTAGAGAACTCACCAAGATAAATCATATAAAAAATTACCATTTCCTCGGGACTAGGTGTGCAAAGTGCCAGTGGCTCCAAGGCTTCTTCCTGTGTCAAAGAAGGCACTTGTACAAAGCCATCTGATAGTTTGTTACGTAATTTCATGTCAGTCCTCCTGTACACATCAAGCAATTTTGTCCTGCTATATCTTAAAGGGCCACTTTCGCCCCTGTCCAAGATGGCTCCCAAAGGTTGAGAATGAGCAGAAATGCTGTTTAAAGTGCCTCCACCAGAGTTAACCCTTCCTCGACCAATAGAAAAAACTGGAGGATTATCCCCACGGCCACGGCCATGAGAAAATGTATGAACCTGTTTATTGGACATTAAATTTTGATGAGGAGGAGGCTCTGCCCTTCCTCGACTTAGGGAGGAGTTAGATCTCCATGGCCGGTAATGATCACCCTCCTTCTCATCCTTTCCATGGCTGGGAAGATGAACCAATCCTTTCTCAAGAGGCGCATCACTGTCTCTGCCAGAGTCAATCCACTTGTCACGTGCACTTTCTGTTCCCTTGTCATCAGGGCCCCAACGTGTGTTCCACTTATTCTCTCGTCGCTGATCATAATTTGTCTCCCTGTTACTTGAATCAGTCCAGCGCTCAGAAGGGGCACGGCGTGATTCATAATGTCTGGTAGATGAATTCTCTGTCCAGCGATCCATCCGCCGTGTGTCACCATGCTCTTTATTATCTCCATCCCTCCAACGATCTTTGCGCACCAGAGAGGAATTGGTGTCTCTTTCTTCATCGCGCCAGCGATCACGACGACCAGTTTCCATGTCAAGCAAAGAGGGCCGGAAAACATCCTTTTTCTTTTGGGCATCATGCACCTCCTCACCATTTCCTGACGACTTTATGTTCTCTGAGCGATTTGCATGAGCTACATAAGGACTGTGATGGCCTTCCTGCAAAGAAACAGTTCCCAACCCCACATGTAAGAAGAGGATGATCACACTGAATGTATTGAAATGTCATAAGAAAGGTTACAACTCACCCCACTTCCTACTCCAGACTTATTCTCACGTGGCTTTGGCAGAAGCCATTGCGGTGAAAGAGGAATAGGATTATCTGACCCTTGAGCATCTGCACTGACAAAAAACAGAAATGACACATCTACCACCCATATCCGTTAAACATTAGGCAAACTAAGGACAGTTTATATGACATTATTGCAAACATAAAAACAACAAAATTTTAGTAATTGGAAAAAAAAAATCATCATTGAGACATGGGCAATCGTACTTGGTACACATGCCAATATTAAGCTTATAAAAAGTTTTGCTGCATTACCACAGAAAGGGCAACTCAATCCTCCCCTAGACCAACATCAAATGTACCATCTTTAAGAAGAATAAACAAAATGAAGGATGCGGAAATCACTGTGAAGCAGCTAAAGAATGTCCTTGTTTTCCTTTAGCTTAATCCTCAAGACTAAGACAACAGTCCTAGTTAAGCCAATTCATGCTAATCCTCAAGACTAAGACAACAGTCCTAGGAGTTAAGCCAATTTATGCGGCACATTTCAGAAAGGAAGGATTTAAAAAAAAAAAAAAAAAGACCTTGTATGAAACCGACATCGTTACTTACCAGTTAGAAATTACATAAATAAAAATAAAAAATGAGTGCAGTACCGCAGGAGCATAGACTCGTTTTTTAAGAGAAAAAAATTCAAGACGGATGTGTTACCCAATGGAACTGTGAATAGTACAGCCACAAGGCGAGGAAGGAAATTAAAAAAAAAAAAGCAGCACAAGGATCACCAATTTTCAAATTGGTGATAGATTGGGATCTTCCTTAATCTACAAATTAAAAACCCTAAACAGGTACCACGAGTACTCACATTTCAATATAAAAGCCTAAAACCCTATCGGTACCTCACCAATCAAAATCAACACTCAGTGACAGAACACAAACAAAAAGCTAAAAAGAAGCTCTACCTCAAGCTTCAGAAGAAGTCAGTGGTTCAGTAAAAAAGAACTCGAGGGCGAGAGAAGAAAAATAGAAAAATGCTATAAGTGAAAATAAAAAAACCTTTGGAGATCTGGTGAGGAGGCGCGACGGAGAGGCCGTGGCGAGAGGTGTTGCTGCTGTTGTTTGCCATTGGACGACGACGATGATGATCGGTGTGAGCTAACGAAGAGACGAAAAATTAAAAAACCCTTGTTATTGCTTGTTTGCGAGGTGAAAAAAAAAAGGCAAATACGAGGGCAGATGGAATATAGGTTAACGGGGAAGATAAATGAAACCCCCAAAAAAAAAAAAAATTGCGGTGTAGGATAAAACGATGTCACCTCTCGGCTCATGTTAGAAAACTATGGTGATTTGTTGTCCCGACCCTCTAATTACAATTAGACGGATTCTTATGATTGATGCTCCCATGTTATCTGCACGCGCCTGGAAATTCGTGAAATGCACTCTCGTGGATTTCGAAATTCTAAACTGCTGAGGTGTCTTACACGTGACCAGTGGTGAGATGGTGACGGTTGCAGTCGTCGTGCAATCTATTTTCCCTCTTCTTTTTCTTTGGTTTTATGGTTTGAGGAGACGTGCGCAATGCGCCGCTTGATGCGTAGGTTTGAGGAGGATTTTAACTGTGCGACTATCATTTATGCGTTTTGAACACGGCGCACTGTTTAAAAAAAAAAAAAAAAACACGGCGCACGGGCGCAATGTAGTTCTGTCAATGGTTAAAATCGGACGGCTATAACTGGACTGATAGTCGATAGATATGCCGTAACCCTAGCCGTACTATATTTCACAGTAAACAGTGCTATAAGTGACTTAAAATATTAGTTAAAAAAAAAAGACATAGGTTAGTTCAATCTATTCAACATACATTATAGCAATTAATATATTTTACAGATATTAATATAAAAAATAATTAATAGTTTAAAATATTAAAATATTTGACCCCTTTAATAAAAATATTAATAAAATTTTTTAAACTGTTTTTTTTTTGTACAAGTCGCCTATAATCCAGAATCCAGAATCCCATAGAACTCGATTAATTTGGATTCGATCCGAGCAGGACTCTGAAGGGTAGTAAAGGTCTATCTCAAGAGTTTTAGAGTAGCTGTGTACCTAAGGCTCGAATCCGAGACTTCTGATTAAGCTAGAAGAATCCTCTGCCCACTCATCCACATATCCACATTCTCTTGGGTAAATTTTTAAATTGTTCAATGTACATTATATCTATTAATATATTCTACATATATTCATACATAAAAAGAATTGGGAAATTTTTACCTACACCCAACCTATTGCACCTAATGGTTGTATGTACAATACAAAAATATGTGTCTTTTTTTTACTGGTAAAGTGTAAAACACTCATCATATGTGTCAAACATCCAACGGTTTTAAAATATTAAAATATTAGACCTTTTAAGAAAAATATTAGTAAAAAGACTTTGATCAGTTCAAACTTTGTTTAAAATATTAATAATTATAGTTAAACGTTGTAAAAATTATTTTGGTTAAAATTTATTATTAGGAAAAAACTATATTTTTTTCATTCTTTGGTAATGTGATAAAAAAAAAAGTCTAATTACTTAAAAAATTATGAACCTTACGAGTTTTAACAATTTTAGCATGTTTTTTCAACTTTTATTTAAAAAATATTGAACTTTACATACTTTAACAAATTTAATACATCCTTTTAAAATTTATAAAAAAATTACAAACTTTATATCTTTTAACAATTTTAGTGTATTCCTTTAAAAATTTTGTCAAAAAAATTGTTAAAACTCGTAATGTTCATGATTTTTTAAATAATTAGGCTAATATTAAATTATATTTGTTCAATCAATTTCTTAACATCTTATAAAAATGTTGTAGTATTTAATGTTGATATGACACTAAATTTCTTTTAATTAAAAAAAAAAAGAGAATTTAATGAGTTAGTAAAATTTTTTTTCTTAAAATATACCATTTTAAAATAAAATAATAACATTTCAAATTGTTATAAATTTAGAATTACTTATATGTCATTGAAATGAATTTTTTAATTAAATATATATTAAAATTATTTAAAAGTGTAAAGTTTACATTCTTAAAATGAAAAAGATATTTCAATGTTACATAAACAACTGTAAACTTATGAAAAATTAAAATATTATATTTTTTAATTTTAAAATAGTATATTTTAAGGAGAAAATTTTTGCTAAATCTTTAAATTTTCTTTCTTTTAAAATTAAAAGGTGTTTGGTGCTATATCAACATAATATTTTATCAGATTCTAATATATTGATTAAAAAAATATAGTTTAATATTGAAATAAATTTTTTGTTGATAACTTTTAAAATAATATAAAAAAATTGTTAAAAACTATAAAGTTTGTTATTTTTTTTTTATAAAATTTTAAAATAATGTATTAAATTTATTAAAAATATAAAGTTCCAAAATTTTTTTAATAAAAGTTGAAAGAACATATTAAAATTGTTAAAACTTATAAAGTTCAGGATTTTTTAAGTAATTAGGCCTAAAAAAGAGATTTTTGAGGAAAAAGGTAAAAAGGATTAAAAAACAAAAATACAAACTTATGGAGAAAGGGAAAAAAAAAAGATATTTGATCTCAAGAAAATGTGAAAGAGAGAGGAAATAAAAAATAGGTTTGAAGTGAATAAATTTGAAAGAGAGAAAAAAAAATTGAAGTAGATAAGTAAAAGGGATCTTTACTAAAATGCCCTAAAAACTCAAGTCAACAACTAAAATATCCCAACTTTTCTAAAATTACACCCGTGTCACTTTGCGTGAGTTTATTTATGCGAATGCACCCTACACCTTATCTCAACAATGTTGTCTTCTTCTTCCTATTTGACTTGCCCATTTCATCACACCTACTGCTCCTTTTGTTCAAGCTCTTGCCCAATCTATAAATTATTTGGTCACTAAAACTTTTCAAGTTTTGTCTAAAATTGATTTCTGGGTCATAAGAGAATCTTGGGGCTATTGATTTTAATGTGGCTTCTTGTTTAAAAGCAGGGAGTTCATCCATGTGACAAGAGGATACGCACTGGCGAGTATAAATTTCTTTTTTCCTGAAATTGATTTTTCATTAACAAGTACCTTTTTAGAGTTTCTGTTTGTTATCGTTATAGCTTAAATTAGTACGTTTTATTATCACTTTTTGTTTTGTTTTGTGGGTTGTAGATAGAAAGTGAAGATGGTGTTTTGTGGAAGCCTAATGTGAGGGAGACAGATGAAGAAATTTCAGCAAGGGGGGCTTGAAGTTTATGAACTGGTGACTACAGCCTTTTTTTTTATTTAATTAACTTGTTTAGCTCCCAGTTCTAGTTACGTATACAAATTGTTGTATTTTGTTCAGGTTATGGTCACTTGAAGAGAGGGAAATTGTTATTGTTAGTCACAATAGATTCTTGCAGTACACATTGAACGCTTTAGCAAATGGTTCCCAGGATCCATCACCGAAAAGTGAAATATGCAAACTGCGAGCGTTTTCTCACTATATATGTTTTTTAATTGCATGTTATTCGTGGAAAATTAGCAAGTTTGATATCTGGATATTTGAAGATTGATGGAAATGCAACATATGATTAATAGTTGCACCCCTTTCGAACCTTTTTTTTCCCTTTAGCAATATTTAATTAATGATTTATGTTTATAACTAATCAAACTTGGTTTTTGTTAATTGTGAGCTTCAGTTATTGGTCTCGGTTGAGGAAAGGTGAGGTGGTAATTTTGATGAAGTTATTGTTAAAGTTGTTAATTTTTTGTGTTTTGAGTTTTCGGGTGTGACATTTATTTCTCAAAATATTATGATAGAGATAGACAATTATTGTTTTTTTTTTTTAGCTAGATAGACAGTTATTGTTAATATTTTGGTGTTTTGACTTTTGAGTTTCTGGGTGTGACATTTGGCTTTCAAAATGTTAAAATAGAAGTAAAATAGGGCAACAAATTTTTAAAATGTTAGTTTCGGTTGAACTTGTTATCATTGTGTTTTGAGCTTCTGAGGTATAATATTTGGATTGAAAATGCTAATGTGAAAAGTTCATTTTGTGCTATATGTGTTCAGGGTGGGTTACCAATGTATCTGCCTAGTGCCTAGTCGTGGTTCGTGCAACTTAAAGCCTCCAATTTATTTTTTAATTTTAATATAGCTCTTCAATTAATGAATTTTGTCCTGCTATGTGTTGATATTATTTTTTAAAAGGGAAAGTTGCACTTTTGCCCTTAATGTTTATAGCAAAGCAAAAATTAGCCCTTTATCTATTTTTCAGATGTAATTAAACCAAAAGTGGGTTTTTATGGTCTTTTAAGTATTTGTGTGAAGGATTATGTGTTAATTGTGTTCAATGCTAGGGATGCGAGACTTATTTTTCAACACCAGCTAAGTTTTCATTGCAACTTGAACACGTACAATTTTTACGAATGAAAATATGTCGTAATATTTTTAGTTGATTAATTTTAAAAATGAATCGGAAACCAAACATAAACCAAAAGGATACAAAAAAATGAATCAGAACCCAACAATAAATGAAAATGATACAAAAATAATCAGAGACCAAAAATAAACCAAAAACAAATTCAAACAAAATCAAAATAATAACTCTCCTTCAACTATGGAATATTTGGACATAAAATAAAGATTGCATAAATACAACAAACATATAAAAAAAAAGAAACTCTGTGATACAACTACATTTTCATTAATAAAATAAAAAAGGATCAGATTCAATTAATTAATTTTAAAAATGAATCGGAAACCAAACATAAACCAAAAGGATACAAAAAATGAATCGGAAACCAAAAATAAACCAAAAGGATACAAAAAATGAATCAGAGACCCAAAAAAACCAAAAATAGATTAAAAAAAATCAAAATAATAACTCTCCTTCAACTACGGAATATTTGGACATAAAATAAAGATTGCATAAATACAACAAATATACAAAAAAAAAAAAACTCCGTGATACAACTACATTGTCATTAATAAAACAAAAATAATCCGAAATGAAAAAAAAACCAGAACGATACGAAATTAAAAAAAATATCAGAAAAAAAAAACAAAACGATACCAAATTATAAATGTAACATAAATGACAACATCCTCTTACGGCTCAACAACACCAAAAACTTAAAAAACATATTTATTTCTTTAAAATTTTTCTATTACAATAATTACAACTTGTTTAACTCCAAAAAAAATGTTTAGCTTTAAGTTATGGTATATTTTTTGTATACTTTTCGTTTATTTTCAGTTTCCTATACAATAACAAAAGGAGACTTTAAGATATA